>PVHP010012518.1:6562-42530 GCA_004024765.1 Zapus hudsonius
TTGATTGGAACCGGGGATTCAAGGCGATATGCAACGGATCACACACTCTTGGGCTACCAAGAAAAGATGCACTATGCGAGTGACTGCCGGGGAGGCTTTTAAAAATAGAAGCTAAGGAATCCAGATAGTTGTATATTTGTTAATGGATACTGACCTCATTCTCCGATGGAGATTGTGTTTATATTTTTCAGGATACAGCGAGGGAGCTGTGGCCCATATAACCCTACCAACTGACTGCAGGCAGAAAGCTGAGATCCTGGCATGAGATGAGCCACCACAGTCCTACGGGGGAGGATTCATATGGAACCCCACAGAGAATGATTGGATGTACAAGGGACCCACAACCATAGCCATTCAATCAACAAAAGATAAGCCAGTGTGACAGAAACCAACGAATCTCGACACAAAAATCCCTAAGCTCACAACACCATAGCAGCCTCAATACTCGCCCACCACGACTCAGGGAACTGAGCGGAAGAGGGGGTGGAAAGATTGTGAGAGCTGTGGTGGGGGAGAATATCAGAGACTTGGCACCCCTCAGTAACAACACATTTGGGTCAGGAGAACCCTGGCCCACTAAACAATGTAAACATTATGAACAATAAAGGAAAAAAAAAGAAAGTAATGGGAGGGGATTATGAATAAATGACAGTATTACATGTATTAAAATTTTCAATTAAAAAATAAAGCCACAGGCTAGGGAAATGACTCAGCAGTTAAGAGGACTTGCTTGCAAAGCCTGTTAACCCAGGTTCGATTCCCCAGTACCCATGTAAAGCCAGATGCACAAAGTGGTGAGAGGGATAAGGAGAAAGACCCTCCCACAGGTAGATAGGAATGTGGCCTCAGACAGATGACCTCATGATAATGCGACATTCCCAGGCCAAGGTTTGCCACTCCCCCCCAGAAAATCCTTAAAGGTCCTTGCCCCCGGGGCTTTGGCCTTCTTCTGCTTCTTCTTCTTCTTTTGTCTGGACGGTGGGCCGGGAGGTGATCAAAACCAGGCTGGTGAGTGTACCCCTCCCCCCCCTGATCTTGGTAACGAGATCAGGGAGGGGGGGAGAATTTCTTCAACATGGGTGCTACTCCCTTTCTTAACTTTTGGTGAATTTATGCTCCTTTCTGTATGTTTATGATTTGTTGGGTGATTTTACGCACTTCCCTATAAACTCACAGACCACGCGGCGGCTGGTCGACCCTTACATCCCATTTTCCTTTTCCCAATTAATCAAGTTCAGAATAAATGTGTAATTAAGGATTATCCTGGTCCCTGTGTATAATTCTTTATACATCGGAGGACAGGAACTCGGAGGAGGGGGGGGGAGGGAGGATTCCAAAATGCTCTCTCTCTCTCCCCACGCGTTGCTTACAAATAATAATTATTAGCAACCCGTATCAGTGGCACATGGGTCTACAGATTGTTTGCAGTTGCAAGAGGCCCTGGCATGCCCATACTTTCTCTCCCTCTCTCTCCTTGCAAACAAATAAATAATATTTTAATAATAAAATAAAGCATAGAGTCCTACTGTAATGGCTAAATTTTGTTGTCAACTTGACCTTTCAAGTAATCTTGGGGGGGTCTCTGAGGATGTTCACAGGAAGGCAGCCTCTCAGTAGGGGGCAGGATGTAAGGAAGCTCAGGAGAGCTAGAAGTAAACATCCCTTCCTGTGTGGGCAGTGCAGGAAGGAAATTCCAGAGACTCAGGAAGCCATTAAGTCTGGGATAGAATTGCAAAACCCCACCCTAAGGCTATACAAAGGTGACAGAATTCTCTCCTTGCCCTCCTGCTTGTTTGCTGTTTTGTGTGTGTGGTGTAGGTGATGGGTTTCTCTCTCTGCTGGGACCTGTGCAAGAGGGCCAGCCTCTTTCACTATTATAGAACTTCCCCTCAATCTGTAGTTTCAATAAATCCTTTCCTTCCCAAAACTGTGCCTGGTATGAAGATTCATCCCAGTGGTGTGTGGCTGACTGTGACACCTACTATTTATTGACTGCTACACACCTTGACAAGTGTACATGTTGTGTCAATTAGCACAGCTAGGGATGTAGCACTTACCTAGCATGTGTGAGGACCTGGATTTGATCCCCAGAACTGCAAAAAAAAGAAAAAGAAAAAAGAAAACAAAAGAAAGAAGGAAAAGAAAAGAAGTAAAAGAGAAGTGTCATTAAGAACACGTGGCCTCAAGAACCCAGCATAGAAAATGATCACCAGTTATGAGTGAGGAAGCAGTGGGCCTCCAAACACACCACAGCATGTAGGAGTCAGGGAGAGGGACCTGCACACACTCTCAACTAGAAGTTTATCACCTCCTCGTTCTGGTGGGTAGGAGACAGTGTTGACCTGACTGAATTTAAAAAACTGATTTTTGGTCAATGAGATCATAATTTTCTTGTATTTTGTGACTGTGTGCATCCATGTTTATGTGCATGTTTGTGTGTGTGGAAGTCACATGGCAACTTCTTT
This sequence comes from Zapus hudsonius, assembly GCA_004024765.1. Lineage (NCBI taxonomy): Eukaryota > Metazoa > Chordata > Mammalia > Rodentia > Dipodidae > Zapus > Zapus hudsonius. Next base: position 9,028 of record PVHP010012518.1, read on the forward strand.
TTTTAAATTGATATTTTTATTGTCCAAAATTAGATACATTGTATTAGTAAATATTACATTGGTATTCCCGATTCCCTCCTCCCTGTCCCCAATCCACTGGATATCTCGGTGAGCATACTGGATCGTTCCATGGGGTAGGAGGTTATGGATAGCACAGGAGGCAGGCAGGTTACAACCCCCGTTGTGTGTTGTTGCTGAGGGGGGCAATGTCTCTGGATATTCTCCCCCACCATGTCTCTTACACTCTTTCCACCCCCCTCTTCTGCTCAGTTCCCTGAGATTTCAGGCAGGATATCGCTCTGCCCCAGGCTGGCCTGAAACTCACTCTGTAGCTCCAGGCAGACCTTGAACTCATAGTGATCCTCCAATCTCAGTCTCCTGAGGGCTGGGACTAAAGATGTGCACCACCACACCCAACCAGATGACAATTTTTGGTTGGTTTTCGCATTTCTGTTTCATTTGAGGGGTCTCTCTCTCTCTCTCTCTCTCTCTCTCTCGATTCTCACATTGCTATTATCATTCTTTGCTGTGCTCTCCACAAATTTCAAGGAAATTCTCCTGTCTCCACCTCCCATCTCACAGCCAGCATGCTGGGATTGCAGAAGACAGCCAAAGCTTCTGACTTTTTACATGGGCTGTAAGGGATCAATCCTGGGTACTTGGGCTTGAGCAGGGAGCACTTTATTACCAATACTCAAAGATCTGGGACCCTAGATTGGATCTATGAGTTTTGGCTAGCTAGCTCACTTTATTTCTCCATCTCCACATTTCACCTTGGCATGAACAAGAAGAGCAAGAAGTAGCCCAGGAGTTGGTTCTGTGGGTAAAGTGCTTGCTGTGAAAGCATGAAGACCCGAGCTCTGATCCCTAGCACACATGTAAAGTCAGGCATGGGGTTACACATCTGTAATCCTAATGCTGGTGAGGGAGAGGAGGAGGTTTCCTAGAGCTGAATCAATTGGTGAGTTCTAGAGTCAGTATGACACCCTGTCACAAAAATAAGGTGGAGAACCACTGAGGAAGATATCTGATGTTGACTTCTGCATGCACCCGTGCACATACATCCATGTTCACCACATACAAAAACTAGGGCTGTGGAGCAGAGAATATGTATGCTTACTCAGTCTCTATTGTATCTATCCAACCTGGTCCAGTAGCTAAAAGCTGCCACAATTTATGTTATATAAATGGACATGAATAAATGCTAATATAGCTTTATTTTAAAAATACTTTTATTTATGTGTGTTCGTGTGTGTGTGTGTGTGTGTGTGTGTGTGTGTGTGTGTGTGAGTGCGCGCATGACTGAGCCTCTTACCTCTGCAAACAAATACCAGATACATACACCACTTTTTGTGGTTTGGTTTTGTGTAGGTACTAGGGAATTGAACCCAGGTCAACAGGCTTTGTAAATAAGTATCTTTAACCACTTAGTCATCTTCCCAGCCCCAATAAAGTTCTATTTACAAAAGTGAGTCAGTGGATCACTTTCATCCCATACTCCTCTGCTTTACACTGAGGATTAGGGATCCAATCTTTGTAATGTTGGCAGTTGAATCCAGGGCCTCACACTTCATGCAATCTCACACTAGGTTTCTATATGTCCAGCCTTTGATTTCATTTATCTGCAGTATGACCGGATCTTTCTGCCAAAAACCATCCCAGAAAAGTGAATGGTTGCTGAGGAAGGAATGGTGGGACAGGGTTGAGATCAAGATCATGGCATCCTCTTGCCAGGCTTGATCTTAAACAGGTTAGAGGAAGGTCAGTCACATGTCCCTTCACAATGTCCAGCTCTCTCTCCTAGCAAAGGAAAAGAAAACCATCCAATTAAATTAAGTATTTGCTCCCCAGCAATTATACAGACCAAGACTAGTAAATTATTTAGGCCAAAAGTTTAATTATTCAGTGAGAGCTCACAAGAAACATTTCTGATCCTACAGTTAGAGAGAAGGGCAGGCCAGTAGCTGCCTCTGAGTGGAGATGCAAGGAACTGTGCTGGGGGTTCCTCACATGGGCCCAAAAGGGGCATACAGGCTGGGAAAGTGGGAAATTCTCCAACCCCTAGCATGGACAGCGTGTTTCTAAAGCAAATGACGTCAGAAGAAAAATCCATTAGTTTTCTGAATGCAATGCCCTTTCCATGAACAGAGCAAGCCTGCACTAAGGTCGGACTTGTGTGTATCCCTCTGTGATGTGGATGCTCGGGAGAATGTAGTGTTTAACAAAGCTACCACATTGCTTGTCCTAACAGCCAGCTTTTCCTTCTTCATGGAAGCTGGAAGGGTCCTGCCTAAGTTTTTTCGTGGACGTATGAATGAACTCAGTGGGTCCCTTTGATGATTTTTGTAGAAGCCGATGCATTCCACCAGTTTTTTTGTTGTTGTTGTTTGCTTTGAACTTTTGATTTGAAAATAATTATAGACTCATTGGTAAAAATAAAGGGAAGCTATTTATACCCATCACCCAACTTCCACCAGGGAAGGAAGGGTATCTTACATAAGTAGAGGGCATATCCAAGCCAAGAACTCACCCAAACTCTGACTCACTTCATTAATCGGCAGACTTTAGACAAATGTCAATTTTCCCATGCACTCTTGAAATGAGGAAGTTTTTCTGTATAATTCTATGAAATGGTACCACATACAGTTTCCTCTAACCTCCACCATGATCAAGACAGTACAATTCTGTGACTCTCTTGTAATTCTATGTTCCCTCTTTTTCCCCTCGCCAGGCTCTCACTGATCTGTGCTCCATTTCTCCAGTTTGATTTCAAGGACGTTCTATATGTGGAATCAAACAACATGTGGCTTTTTACAGTCTTCATCACTCCCTGGAGATTTATCCAAGTTGTTTTATGGAGCACTAGACAGTATGCTCCCACATTTACACCACCCTGTTAAAAGATGCTTCACAGAGCTAGGCATGGTGGTTCATGCTTATAGTCCCAGTACTTGGGAGGTTGACATAGTTCACAGCCAGCCTGGGCTACATAATGAATTCCAGGCTAGCCAGGACTATAATGTGAGACTTCATCTTTAAAAAAGTTACTATGCGTTCAAAGTCATTCTTGTTTGAGCTTTAAATTCTTTATGATGAACCAGACTAGGTCACACACACACATACACACACACACACAAAAACAAAACACTCTAACTCATCCTTTTATGTGGCCTAGAGTAAACCTGGCTCATAATAGTGAATTATTATCTACCATCTTTCCCTTTTGAACATGTGATCTATGACCATAAACTGAGCATGCTCACAAATGTGCCAGGCCCTATATATGATTTCTCATATGAATAGCTCTAAACAGCACAACTATACCCTATATTTGTTTGCAAAAACCATTGCTTTACAAATACTCCAGTACTCTCCTTACTCACTGCAAGTAATAAACCACCCTCCGTTATTTTATCTCCTTGTTGTATTCATTGGCTATGTACACAGCAGAGGAGAGTCCATTATATTCACTCATGATGGCAGTTTTAGGATATAATAGTTTTAGGTGCTATCAAGACCTGTATAAAGACTGGGCTCATCAATATTCTGCTGTGGATGCTGAAGAGGCTCATGAGGCCCTCAGCCCTCCCTGAGGAGTTACTGGCAGTTGATGGTTGCTGGAGAAGAAGGGGCATTTTTTTCAGTGGTGCAGTCACTGGTAAGCTGCCAGTGTTCTAGTAAATAACCCACATCTATGCTCATGTAAGCAACCTTCATTGATCTCAGTAAGTCACCAAAAAGGCAAAAAATAGAAGATGGGCTAGTTGGGAAGAAGGGGTTCAGGATGAGGGGTGAGGGGGAGAACAAAGGTAATGTAAGGCTAATATTAAAATCTATTATATATACACATAAAAATTGTCAATAAATAATTTTTTAAAGTTTTGGGTTGTAAAGATTATGTCCTTCTTTACAGGAGCTCTGTCTTCTTTCTTTTTCTTTTCTTAAAATATTTTATTTATTTGAGAGAGAGAGAGAGAGAAAGAGAGCGGGGAAGAGAGAGAGTATGTGTGCCAGGGACTCCAGCCACTGCAAACAAACTTCAGACACATGCACCCCCTGTGCATCTGGATTTACGTGGGTACTGGGGAACTGAACTCTGGTCCATCTACTTTGCAGGCCAAGGCCTTAACCGCTAAGCCATGTCTCCAGGCCAGCATTTCTTTTTCTTAAGCTCTATAATAAACTCTTTGTAAACTTCAAAAGATTACCAATTATTAAATTTTGGATTGTATTTCTTGTGTATCATTTTGCACAAATGAGAAGGTGCATATTTATATCCTCATTCTTTTTGATTTTTTATTGATTTATTCACCTGTGTGTGCATGCATTGGCATATGTGTGGAGGTCAGAAGAGAGCTTTGAGGTGTTTGTGCTCCACCTTCTTTGAGGCAGGGTCTCTTGCTATTGCAAACAAAAGTCAAACTAGCTGACCTGTGAGCACTGGATTCCCCTGGCTCTGCCTTCCATCATGGGTGCACTGGGATCACAGATGAATGTACCACTTTGTAGCCAACTTTACATGGGAGTTGGGGAATTGCACCTGTGTCAGCAGGCTTTGTAAGAAAGCACCTTTAACAGCTGAGACATATGCCAGGTTCCCAATGGCTATATATATATATATATATATATATATATATATATATATATATATATATTAGCATGTTATATAGCTGGAGAGATGACTTGGTGGTTAAGGCATTTGCTGCAAAGTTTAATGACCCAGGTTCAATTCCCCAGTACCCACATGAAGCCAGATGCACAAAGTGGTCATTCATCTGGAGTTCATTTGCAGTGGCAGGAGGCCGTGGCATGCCCCTACTCATGTGAGTGTAAATGTGTGTGTGTGTATGTATCTCTACTTGCAAACAAATATTTTTTTAAAATAGCATGTTATGGACAAACACTTTTAACCACTAAGGACATTCCTGGGCAGGAATTTTTATGAACCTAAGATTTCATTCCCATGATAAGTGCTCAGGTGAGACTTTCCAGATTTCCAACAAACATGTATTGTTTTTATTTTTTGTCTCCATAGTCCACTGCCAAAGAAAACTGTATTTGGACACCAACTATTTGGGTTCCTGACACGAAACATCATGGAACACACTGACCCAAGCAATTGACAGCTATTTGATCCATTTGTTTTGTGCAGGAATTCTTTTTTCATGAATAAATATGTTCATTAATATATATATATATATATGTATATATATTGTCCATAATGAGTTACATTATTTAGTGGGCAAACAATGAGTTGTTATCCCCAGTTCCCCAATGCCCCCCTCCCCCTCCCCAATCAGCTGGATATCCTCCTCCATGGGTCATCTGGATCAGTCTTTGTGGCAGGGGACCATGGATAGCCTAGTACTCAGCCCGGTCCTCCTGGCCCAAGTGTGTTGTTACTGAGGGGTGCCATGCCTCTGGATAGTCTCCCCCAACACGGCTCTCAAAATCTTTCTGCTCCCTCTTCTGCTCAGTTCCCTGAGTCGTGGTGGATGAGTATTAAGGCTGCTTTAATGTTAAGAGCTTAGGGGTCTTTGTGTCGAAAACTGTTGGTTTCTGTTTCACTGGCTTATCCTGTGTTGATTGAATGGCTGTGGGTGTGGGTCTCTTGTTCATCCCGTCATTCTCTATGGGGTTCCATATGGATCCTCCACGATATGACTATGGTGGCTCATCTCTTGCCAGGATCTCAGCTATCGGCCTACAATCAATTGGTAGGGTTAGATGGACCACAGCTCTCTCGCTGCATTCTGAAAAATACAAACATATTCTCCATCGGAGAGTGAGATCAGTGTAGGTTAACAAATATACACAATTCTGCATTGCCTAGATTCTATTTTTAATAGCTTCCCCATTAATCACTCCCATGGTGCATCTTTTCTTGGGAGCCCAAGAGATAGGGAACCGGTGCATATCGCCCTAAATCCCCAGTTCCAGTCACAGGCTTGCCCTCACTAAGTGGAATATTTGGCCAAATTTAAAAGCTGTTGACTATCTCCCCCAGACCTATGCTCCTCCATTGCACAAGTGCTCCTTTCTTGGTTCGCTGTTCTCTCCCAGTACGAGGTGTGGTCAGCATACTCACGACAGCAGGCTGTGTTTCATGCCAGTGGTCTCTGTTTACTCCAGATGTCTTTGACCAGCTTCCCCTGGCAGCTTATGCAGTGCCTTCCAGCTCGTGCAAGAATTTTTGACTAGAAATAACAGGTGTTTCTTTCCAAAGCCTGGTCTGAGACAGCAAAAGAAAAACAAAGAATTTCCAAGAGGGTATTTTTCACATGCCAAAGAAGTCTCCTAAACAATGTAAGCTTTCATTTGGCAAATCTCCCATGAACAAGAATTTCTTAGGCAGACATGGGTAATATATGATAGGATTCCATGGGAGTCCTTGGCAATCAGTAAAGAAAATCATCATTTGTGCAGGTGGCTGTGTTTCCCTTCCAACTTTTTCCTGTTGGACTCAGATCTAAGATATGTACCACAGCATGGACTAAAGCTGGTGAAGAAGCGTGGCTCCTTGCTTGTAATTCTTTACCAACACCCCCACACACATACCACAGCACAATTGTTTAGGTTCTTTTGATAATAACTCACCTTTATGATAAGTAATCTTTTAAAATGGAGATACCACAGCCATTGTTAATTTTATACTGTTTGGATTACCTTGTAAGTTTTTGTTGAGTACAGTAGAAACAGAGCAGTGATTTTTTTTTATGCTTAAGGATACCAATGTCTGCTTCTCATGAGAGAGAAATATTATGCCCTGTAATCCTGAGGAGAGCTAGCCTAACCTGGGTGACCACTGTATATCCATCAAGAAATCTGGTGAGGGCTAAAGAGATGGTTCGATGGTAAAGGCACTTGCCTGCAAAGCCTAATGACCCAGGTTCAAGACCCCAGTATCCACATAAAGTCAGATGCACAAGGAGGCACATATATCTAGAGTTTTTTTGCAGTGGCTAGAGTCCCTGGTACATCCATTCTCTATCTATCTCTTTCTCTCAAATAATTAAATAAATAAATAGACTAATACTCTTTAAAAAATAGAAATCTGCTAGCCTGAGACCCTGAGGAGACACAAAGCTCATCAAAGCAAAAATTCAGAAGTGACAGAGAGATCAACACTAATGGAGACTCATAACATGCCTACCAAGGCTCAGGGAACATTGCAGAATTGGGGGCTGAAAGATTACAAGAGCCACAGAGTGGGAGGGTGTACTATGAGGCAGAGTTTAAGGTCAGCTTGAGTTTGAGGCTACCCATGAATACATGGGGAGATTCTGAAGAAAGAAAAAAAAGGAGGGGAGGGAATGAACAGATGGAGCAAAGGAGGGAAAAAATAGAAAAAAAATAAATGAAGGAAAGAAACAAAATGAAGAAAGAAGAGGGGAGGGAGGAAGACAAAAGGAAGAAGTGAGGAAGAAAGGAAGGAGTAAGGGAGGGAGGAAGAGACAAGAGAGGAAGGAAGGAGGAAGGGAAAGGAGAAAGGAAGGAAGGAAGGAAGGAAGGAGGAAGGGAAAGGAGAAAGGAAGGAAGGAAGGAAGGAAGGAAGGAAAAAGAAAGAGAGAGAGAGAGAGAGAGAGAGAGAGAGAGAGAGAGAGAGAGAGAGAGAGATAGGGCAGGAGGGCAGCCAGGCAGGCAGACACCAGTAGACACAAAGTAGCAAGTTGTCACGCCAACTCTGATGGAGTCTGTGCGAGAAATTGCATAGACTGAGGCGGTTGCTTCAAGGAAGTCTGTCCGTTGGAACAGGCTGTGCACTCCAAGTCTTTGTGTTCTCGGCTGCTCCCTTATCGCTCTGATCTTCATAATACCTGCTCATGGCTCTAACTCATTGTTCCTTTCTAGTTCATTGAGTCCACCTTCATGAAAACAGGGAATAAACCATGATGATTTGTTTCCCAAGAGAAAATGAAAAATAAAGTTTTTCCTTCAGTCACTCCCCCATTATTACGAGCAATTGAAAGATTGAAAACAGCTAAAGGACTTTTGGGAAGAGTCCTAGATGACTTACAATACAAGAATTACTTATTAAGGGAAAGTATTGAGAAAGAGATTCCTAGAACTGAGAGAGTTATAGGAAAAGACCAAGAAGAAACTAGTAGTATAAGGAAACTCCCTGAGCCCACTGATGCTCCATTGCCTTATACAGGTATCTGTGAAAAAAGATGAGTTAACATTAAGGAAAAGAGACTATCATGGTAAACCTTAAAAACAAATTCTTAATGGCTGAAAACCACATGTTTAAATTGAAAAACAAGCGCCAAGTCAGGCCTGGCCTGACTAACCACAGTTTTGCGTAGAAACCATTTACGTGATAATCATCTGTGCTTTTCTACTGTCTATTCTCTTGTACCTTGCTGAAATTCTTGGTTTAATCATTCACAGAAACTGTAACTGCCTGTATAATCAAAGAATACTGTTACAATAATCAACTATATATAACTCTGACAAATGTTCAGTAAAATCACACTCAGATACACTCTCCTTGAGTTTTGTGTCTGTTTGTCACTCAGCCAAATCCCTGCCCACTTCTCTAAGGCCCTGATCCTGCGGTCCCAGCACTCCGGCGGAGCTGGTCCGTGGCAGCAAGTAAGGATCCCTTGGCTAAAAATGTGGCCCTTCTGCCTTGATTTTGGACTTCAAGCTGCTGTAACTGTGAGAACACAGAATTCGGGTTCATTGTAACATGTATCTGTAGCCAAGGACTATAATATGCTTCCTCATAGTACTACTGTGTCTAGCTGAGCAGGCCTTGTGGCAGCCCCTCCCCAATTTACATCTTCTACCTCAACATGGCCTCTGCTTTCCATATTATTAGGACCTTCGATGCACTCATGGTCCCACCCCTTGACTACGTATGAGTCAAAGGGCACAAAGGTCAACCCTGATTGGTCCAAAGTAGTCATCACATCTCATTTCCTTAGTCTATTATTGGCTGAACAGTAAGCCATGTGATCACAGTTCCTTTATGTTTATTGGGGAAGCTATGTCATAGTGCGCTCCTTTCCTTTGTCTATGGTTGGCTGAGGGCTAAGGAAAACAGTGTCATTTCCTTTTTCAAGAACCAACATAATCCACATGCTCAACAAGATCGTGCTGCTATGAGGTGCTGGCTGGAAGGACCTGAAAGAAGTTTCCTCAAGAGGAAAAGAGGTAAAAAACAAAAAAAAATCCTTCTTCTGTATTAGCAGTGTTAATATAGGATGCATAGAGCAGCTTCAGATGCCCGGTGCTGGAAAAAAAAGAGTTAAGTCACGGAGGAGAGCTGAGAGAAAAGGCAGGGGTCTGGGCTCTTCACGGGCACCTTCTTGGTGCATACTCCCATCTTCCTGTAGGCTCAGAGAGTAGAGCTTTAGCCATTTTCTCTGGTATTTGGTAACAACTTTCTTTTTTTTTTTTTTTTTTTTTGGTTTGTCGAGGTAGGGTCTCACTCTATTCCAGGCTGACCTGGAATTCACTCTGTAGTCTCAAGGTGGCCTTGAACTCAAGGTGATCCTCCTACCTCTGCCTCCCGAGTGCTGGGATTAAAGGCATGCGCCACCACGCCCGGCTGGTAACAACTTTCTTGCTGTATCTTTTTCTTTTGTTTATGTTTGAGGGAGGGTCTCACTCTTAATTCGGGATACTTGGAATTGGACTCAGGCTGGCCTCGAACTCACAAGAGATCCTCCAGCCTCTCTGCCTGCCAAATGCTGGGATTAAAGGCATGGCCACCATGCACAGCCTCTTGGGGTATCTTAACATGGGAGGGTGACAAGTGAAAAAGCAGGCATGCCAGCCTCCCAGTCCTCCTCCCCTCCCCCAACCCAGACCTCACCTTTTTTATCTAAAAACATTTTAATAGACAACTGATTTATAAATCAATTTACAGAAGATTTAAAAAGTTTAACAACTCATTGTTTGCCCACTAAATATTGTAACTCATTATGGACAATAAAAAAAAAAAGTTTAATACCTTTCTTGGTTCGCTGTTGTCTCCAAGTAAAAGGTATGTTCTGCCTATTCATGGTGGCAGACTTTGTTTCATGCCAGTGGTCTCTGTTTATTCCAGCTGTCAATGATCAGCTTCCCCTGGCAGCTTATGCAGTGCCTTCCAGCAGTGTACTAACTGGCATTTGGGAGCTGGTTACCATTCCAGACCTTGAAGGGTTTCTAGATGCTGATCGATGGCATTCTGTGGTTTCTTCAGCAACAGGGTTTTGCCTCAGGCCTGGGGAGGGCATTCAAGGGCTTTGACAGAATTCTGTCTTGTTGTTGGAACCTCATGGATCACTTTGGTCAACAGCTCAGTGAGGGAAGGAACCAGTGGTTGGAACCAGGGGTTGTCAGGCTGATCTAATTATTCAAAGGATTAGACTCTCTCCCCTACTACTCATGGCCCCTCTTGCCAGTCGACGCCCACTACTTGCTCAGTAGGTTACAGTATGCTCATGAGGATTTTATGTTTTCGAACCTAATTTGGTTTAGCCTCATGCTTAGGCCATTCCCCTCCCCCCATCACTTACTCCTTATTCATAACCTCTCACTTCTTTCGACTAGTATGTGTAGAGTTTACGGTTAGCCTGGTTAAGGACCACATATGAGGGAGAGTATACTGCGTTTGATTCTCTGATCTTTTGAGTGTTCACTTAGTAAGATCTGATCAAAGTCAGACCATTTTGTCCTACATTTCGATATGTCATTTTTCCTTTCAGCTGAGTAAAATTCCATCGTGTAAATATACCACAGTTTCCTTGTCCATTCCTCCATGGATGGGCATTTGGGTCAATTCCAATTCTTGGCTATTATGAATTGAGCTGCTATAAACATAGTTGTAAAAAGTTTCTGCATCGAGATATGACATCTTGCAGGTAGATGCCTAGTAGAGGGATAGCTGGGTCCATTGGTAGTTCTATGTCCATTCTGTCTAGGAGTCTCCACACTGCTTTCCATAGCAGTTCAATGAGTTTGCAATCCCACCAGCAGTGAATGAGGGTTCCTTTTTCCCCACATCCTCGCCAGCAACGATTGTTATTGGTTTTCTTTATTATTGCCATTCTGACAGGGGTAAGGTGGTATCTCATGGTAGTTTTGATTTGCATTTCCCTGATGCTTAAGGATGCTGAGCACTTTCTTAGATGGGACAAGGCCATTTGTGTTTCCTCCTCTGTAAATTCTCTGTTGAGATCAGTGCCCCATTTTGTGAGGGGGATATTTGACATTTTGTTATATATTTTTTGAGTTCTCTGTAAAATGTAGAGATTAGGCCTTTGTCTGAGTTATAGCTGAGGAATTGTGGACATTTGTTAACCTGGACTAATCTCACTCCCCGATGGAGATTGTGTTTGTATTTTTCAAGATGCAGCAAGAGAACTGTGGCCCATCTAATCCTACCATCCGACCGTAGGCAGATAGCTGAGATCCTGGCAAGAGATGAGCCACCACAGTCATATCGTGGAGGATCCATATGGAATCCCACAGAGAAAGACGGGATGAACAAGGGACCCACAGTCACAGCCATTCAATCAATACAGGATAAGCCAGGGTGACAGAAACCAAAAATTTTCGACACAAAGACCCCTAGGCTCACAACATTAAAGCAGCCTTAATACTCACCCACCATGACTCAGGGAACTGAGTGGAAGAGGGGGCGGAAAGATTGTGAGAGCCATGGTGGGGGAGAATATCCAGAGACATAGGACCCCTCAGTAACAACACACTTGTACCAGGAGAAACAGGCTGAGTACTAGGCTATCCATGGTCCCCTGCCACAAGGACTGATCCAGACGGCCCATGGAGGAGGATATCCAGCTGATTGGGGATGGGGAGGGGGGCATTGGGGAGTTGGGGATAACAACTCATTGTTTGCCCACTAAATAATGTAACTCATTATGGACAATGTGTGTGTATGTATATATATATATATATATATATATATATATATATATATATATTTAAAAAGTTTAATACCAACTTTGTAAATAAGTATATGGGAAAAACAGCTGTTTTTTTATCCTACTTTTTGCCTCATCTGTGTCTTCTGCTCCCTGACTTTTGGACAGAACATTGCATTGTAAGGCTGCCCTTGTTTTGGACAAGGACAAAGATCACGATCTTCCTTAATGTAACCTCTTTCAATACAAGTGGGAATGGAAGGAAAACTGACTTCCCAGAAATTCTCTGGTGTGTGTGGTAGAATGTAGCAAAATCGGTATCTTGAACATTAAGCCAGTTTCTTTTCTCTTTCTTCTGCTGGCTTATCTAGGTAATAAATTTCACATTCCAGGAATTATATGTGTATCCAAGCAATTTCCTTCTCTCTTCCTTTAGCTGAACTACCTCAATATGAAGACAATTTTAGATTCTAGTCTTCCTTTCATTGACTTTAAAAGATGGCTCCACACATACTTTCTGCTTGGATACACAATTCTTCCTCTTCATGTGCTCCCTAGAGGAAACCTAGTATCAGACAGGATTCATATTCATGTGTTGTCCAATCAAACATATCTTCCAAGCATATCTTCACTCAGTTTTCTTTCTCCATTTGGACTTTTTTTTCTTTTGCCCTTGCTTCTTTGTCTTTAAAAGCACTGGCATCTATTACAGTGGCATCCATTTTACACTGAGAAAGGTCTGCTCCTGGGTCTATACTCCACTGGATATTTTCAAAGATGCATCTTGGTTGTCCTTCAGAAACTTTGTCGTAGTGATTCTGCAGGATTTAACTGAAGATCACACCCTCCAGGGGCTGACCGGTTTTCAATTTTTATTGGTTCATAAGAAACAGTTCCCTTCATGTCGTCAAAAAGAATTTATGTCTCCAAACTTGCTTGTGGACATGGCGGGACTTTGAAGACAGGATCCTCTTCTCTTTTTTTTGGATGGCTTTTATTTGCTCTTTTTTTTATTGTCCATAATGAGTTACATTGTTTAGTGGGCCAACAATGAGTTGTTGTCCCCAATTCCTCATTGCCCCCTCTCCCCATCCCCAGTCAGCTGGATATCCTCCTCCATGGGCCGTCTGGATCAGTCTTTGTGGTAGGGGACCATGGATAGCCTAGTATTCAGCCAGGTTCTCCTGACCCAAATGTGTTGTTACTGAGGGGTGCCAAGTCTCTGATATTCTCCCCCACCACAGCTCTCACAATCTTTCCATCCCCTGTTCCGCTCAGTTCCCTGAGTCGTGGTGGGTGAGTATTATGGATGCTTTAATGTTGTGAGCTTAGGGGTTTTTGTGTCGAGAATCATTGGTTTCTGTCTCACTGGCTTATCCTGTGTTGATTAAATGGCTGTGGCTGTGGGTCCCTTGTTCATCCTGTCATTCTCTGTAGGGTTCCATATGGATCCTCCACAATATGACTGTGGTGGCTCATCTCTTGCCAGGATCTCAGCTTTCTGCCTGAGGTTGGTTGGTAGGGTTAGATGGGCCACAGCTCTCTCGCTGCATCCTGAAAAATACAAACACAATCTCCATTTGAGAATGAGATCAGTGTCGGTTTACAAATGTACACCATTCTGGATTACCTAGCTTCTATTTTTAGTAGCCTCCCCATCATTCGCTCCCATAGTGCATCTTTTCTTGGGAGCCCAAGAGTACGGGATCCGGTGCATATTGCCCTGACTCCCCAGTTCCAATCAAGGGTTCCCCCTCACTGAGTGGAATATTTGGATAAATTTAAGAGCTGTTGATTGTCTCCACCAGGCCCAGGCTCCTACATTGAACAAGTGCTCCATTCTTGGTTTGCTTTTCTCTCCCAGTAGGAGGTATGGCCAGCCTACTCATGGCCACAGACTGTGTTTCATGCCAGTGGTCTTTTTACTCCAGCTGTCGTTATCTGCTTCCCCTGGCAGCTTGTGTAGTGCCTTCCAACACTGCACTAACTGCCATCTGGGGGCTGGTTACCATTCCAGACCTCGAAGGGTCTCTCGATGATGATCGATGGCTTTCTGTGGTTTCTTCACCAATAGGGTTTTGCCTCAGGCCTGTGGAGGGCATTCAAGAGCTTTGACAGAATTCTATCTTGTTTTTGGAGCCTCATGGTTCACTGTGGTCAACAGCTCAGTGAGGGTAGGAACCGGTGGCTGGAACCTGGGGTTGTCAGACTGTTCAATTATTCACAGGCTTAGACATTCTCCCCTACTATTCATGGCCCCTCTTGCCAGTTGACACCCACTACTTGCTCTATAGATTACAGTATGCTCCCAAGGATTTTGTTTTTGAACCTATTTTGGTTTAGCCTCATGCTTAAGCCATTCCCCTCCCCCCCATCCCTTACACCTCATTCGTAACCTCTCACTTCTTTCTACTAGTCTGCATATAGAAAACAGTTATCCTGGTTAAGGACCACTTATGATGGAGAGTATGCGGCGTTCAATTCTCTGTTCTTTTGAGTGTTTGCTTAGTAAGATCTGCTCAAAGTCAGACCATTTTTTCCTAAATTTTGATAAGTCATTTTTCCTTTCAGCTCAGTAGAATTCCATTAGGTTGATTCCAATTCTTGGCTATTACGAATTGAGCTGCTATAAATATAGTTGTACAAATGTTTCTGCATCGAGATGTGACATCATGCAGGTAGATGCCTAGTAGAGGGATAGCTGGGTCCATTGGTAGTTCTATGTCCATTCTGTCTAGGAGTCTCCACACTGCTTTCCATAACAGTTGAACGAGTTTGCAATCCCACCATCAATGAATGAGGGTTCCTCCCCCCCCCATCCTCCCCAGCAACAATTGTTGTTGGTTTTCTTTATGATTGTCATTCTGACAGGGGTAAGATGGTATCTCATTGTAGTTTTGATTTGCATTTCCCTGATGCTTAAGGATGCTGAGCATTTTGTTAGATTAGTCAAGGCCATTTGTGTTTCCTCCCTGTGAATTGTCTGTTGAGATCAGTGCCCCATTTTGTGAGGGGGGGGGGATTTATGGTTTTTGTTATTAATTTTTTTGAGTTCTCTGTAGGGTCTGGAAATTAAGCCTCTGTCTGAGTTGTAGCTGGCGAAAATCATCTCCCAATTTGAAGGGGGTCTATTGGCTCTGAGTATAGTTTGTTTGTCTGTACAGAAGCTTCAGAGCCTGATCAGGTCCCATTGGTTAAGTGTTTGTTGTATTTCCTGGGCTGCTGGAGATTTGCTCAGGAAATTTTTCCCTACTCCTATTTCATGTAGAGTTCCTCCTATTTTTTCTTCCAGGGTATTCAGGGTTACTAGATTTATATTCAGGTCTCTGATACATTTGGAGTTGATTTTTGTGCATGGTGAAAGGAGTGGGTCTTTTTTCATTTTTTTATACATGTTTCTCCAATTTGTCCAGCAGCATTTGTTGATGATTCTATCTTTGGCCCAGCGTACATCATTGGTCCCCTTGTCAAAGACCAAATAACTGAAGTTACTTCCAGTTAAATCTGGGTCTTCAATCCTGTTCCATTGATCCATCTGTCTGTTTTTTGCCAGTACCATGCTGTTTTAGTTACTATGGCTTTTGTAGTATGTTTGGAAGTCCCCAGACAGGCTTAGATCTTTACCCGTCTGGATCCCTCTGTATGTGACTGTTTAGGCTTAGAGCCACCTCATAGGCTCCTGTCCTCTGATTGTTATGCTGCGGTAGATACAGCCCCAGCCCCGCAAACTGTAGAGCCCAGTGTCTTCCCACCTGGCAGTGGCACATGAACCCTGGTACTCACCAAGACCCCCCTATGCCCTCCTGGCAGGTACCTGTCTGAACCGGCCTCTGCCGAGGTTCCCAGGTATCTGCCTGAGATCTGGCCCTGGAACCAAGCTAGGTCAGTTTGCCCAAGGATCGTGTCTGCCTGTGTATGTGGGGGAGTCGTGGAGAGAAGTTCGCTGGAGGATCGGGTGCTGAAGGGAAGGGGCCCCGTGAGGGAAAGGTGCTCAGCTTGGCAGTGCAGGCTTGGAGGAGACAGTGGCAGGAGCTTGGGGTCAGGAAGGGGGTCTGCTCTCCATTCCTCTGCAGAGCCGCTGGGGAACCCTGTCTGTGCTGGTATAGGTGCTGGGGAGAGGGTGGGCTTGGGTTCAGGTCCAGCTGGGGTCTGGGGTTTGGATCCCAGCTGGAAAATTAAACCTTTACCGAGAGAGTCCTGGCGATGCTGTTACTTGTCCACCATCTTGCTCCGCCCCCCCCCCTCTTTTATTTCTAGTGGTGTTTTATGGTTTGGAGAGATTCTCCAGGAGTCCTGGAGGATGCTTTACTGTAAACAAGACACCTATGGGGCACTTGCTCTGTGGCCTAGGAGGAACCTTTTACATGGGCTTCAAGGCCTCATAAATGGTCCCTTGCTCAAGTTTGCTCTTAAAGGTTTCACTTCTAGGGCTTTTGTCTCTATGCTAAACTGCTGAAAACCTGTCGGATAGATCAAGAGGTTTATCCATCACATGGTCCCCATTCATGGAAAATCAATTCTCCATTGGAAAAGGAAAGGTATTTTCTTTATCCAAACAGGTTTGGGGGCAGTTTACTTCATGTTCAATTTCTTCCTCATTCTTCTTTCTCTTGGATGCACTGCTTCCCAGCGATTTCAGAGGAACGGGATGTTTTCAAAACCAAATGACTTTTCAAAATAGAGCTAGCTCCAAATACAGATGATGATACCTGAGTAGTTAATTCTTCCTTGGTAGGAGACTTTGGAGTAGAATCTGAAAACCTTAAACTATCTTTACGAGCTCTTGTCGATTCCTCACAAGGCTCTTTTTTGTGTTCTCCTTCTAGACAATGGTACAGTTCATCACGGCAAGGGCTTAAAGGACCATGAAGTTCAGATCCTTCTTGAACATTAAGTCCCAGTGTTTCAGCAACAACTGTTGCTGATTCCAAAGATTTATCAGTGGGATGATTGCTTGTTCCACATTTTTAGCCCATGGCAGTTGACTTTGATCACGTGTCAGCTACTAGAATTTCATTTTCCTTAGAGCGATGCTGTGGAGACATAAAGACTTGGAAGCTTTTCTTAATTCATTTGTATCTACAGAGCGCTCCCATTTAGAATGTGTTTGTTCTGTGTACAGAACATGGAGATTCTCCTTTCTTTGTAGCCACTAATGCCAGAAATTGAAAAGGCTGTTATTGATGAATCTGGAATAACATTTTCCTCACATTCGAGCTCAGCTGCTTCATGCTGTTGATCATTCTTGAGTATTCACTGCAGTTGTTCAGAAAGCTTTTTATTTTTCTTCCTGCAGAGTGTTCTTTTCATCCATAAGAACTGTAATAATTTTAAGTTTCTGCTGTTGGATATTTTCAAACTCTTGCTGCTTTGTCCACATATGTTCTTCAGTAACTGCACACAGATCACATAATCCCACTCTTATCCAGTCTTCTGAAACTTTAATGGTTTCCTGAAGGACTTTCTATTGCTCTTTTAGCTGTTGATTTTTGGTAAAGAATTCTAGTCTTTATGCATCTAAAATTCTTTCCTTTTTCAGCTTTGGTTACTTTTACTTGTAAACCTATTACTTCTTTATCATGGTACTCTCTTAGTTGAGTCCAAAGTTCCTTAAAACCATTAGATATATCTGCAGAACCAGGGCTTCATCTTGCTCACCTTGCTTATTACAAGCAAGCACCTTACCTGCTGAGCCATTTTTCCAGCCCCATCACCTTGCTTATTACTAGACTCCACTCATATCTATTTCATGTGTTCTGACCTTCCCTATTACATTATATAGGTGAGAAGTTGTCTTTGAGTAGCAGAAATATGGCTTCCAAGACTCTCTCTCAATAAATAAGCACACAGAAACATTTTAAAAAGAATTTTAAATAATAAATTTTAAATAATAAAGTCCGGTTTCAAATGTCAACCCCTGCTCAACTAGCCAGGTTATGAGGCAATATGACAGGCTTATGCATCCATTGCAGACCAGAATATTCCATAGGTCCTACAGAAGTGGTAACCCCAATGAGTGAAAGATCCCCAATGGGAAGAGAACTGTGAAGGATACAAATCAAAGGTGTATTTGGCAAAAATATCTGACAGTATTTTAAGGCGTACACTCTTCTCTCTTTGGTTTTTGGCCTGTGTGTATAGTGCGCATACATGTATATATGCATGCTCATATGTGTACACATGTATGTACATGTGTGCAGGTGCATGCAGAGGCCAGAGGATAATCTCCAATGTCATCCTCAAAAATGCTATCTACCTTCTTGAGACAGGGTATCTCATTGCTCAGGAGCTTGCCAATTAGAGTATCCTGGCTGTCCAAGGAGCTCCAGGTATTCTCCTATCTCCACCTCCCCAGCACTGGGATTGTAAGGGCATGTCACCACACCTGGCATTTTACATTAGTTCTGGGGATCAAACTGAGGTCCTCATGCTTGCAAAGCAAGTACTTTACAGACTGAGCTATTTCTGCAGGTCTAAGGGATCCAGCAATCCATCTTCCAGAATTTTCCTACTGTGTTGCTGATGTGTAAATAATGCATTGTGGGAAAATTCAAAGCAACTCTATGTTTGAGTCACAAAAGTTAGGAAGCAAGGGGCATGTCCACAAATAAGAGACTGGGTGAGCTGAGCAGTTCCATGTAATTGCTAGTAACAACTAATTCTAACATCTGACAGTAAACAGCTATGGGGTCAAAATAAGAAAACGGCTTTGTGTAAAAGTAGAAATTCAGAAAGTCTCTGAGTAAAAGGGATATATTTATGAACAAAAGAAAGCATTCTAGAAGGAACAAGACAAGTGGCTCCCTTTTCTTCCCTACCTCAGAGGGTGGCCACCTTGCTTTGTTCGATGTGGCCCGTTCTGATTCCTGAACTTACTTGCCAAGAGGTCATGACATCTTCCAGTCCATGCTGCACACAACAGACATATTTACCAGGCGAGACTCAATTTTATTTCAATGGCCTTTTTTATTGATTAAACAATTGCTTCCCTCTCCCATGGTAAAGAGCCACCGTGCATTCTGCTCTTTCAAAACATTATCCAGGGTTCCTTTACAAGATATGAAGGACACTGTGTTCCAATTCTTGTGCCATTTATTTCCTTGGGCACAATTGTCTCTGCTTTGACTATCTTCAGGGTGAAGATTAAATTGTACAAGGTTACATGACGTGAGAGGGAGAGATGGAGAGAGAAGAGATAGGGTGGGGAGAAGAGGAGGAAGGAAAGAAGAAAATAATAGGAAAAGGGGGAGTCTTTAATTCTAGCCCTTAAAGTGGTGGTTCTAAGAAAACCCACCAGATAGTCAAAAATCTGGTCTTTTTACATGTGTTCACATCTCTGTATAAAAGACACTTTTTTCTTGTGAATTCATGCCAAATACTGCCTATATGAAATATGAGATGTGAGAGCTCTTTCTGCAGAAAAAAATGTATCTGGGGGAAAATGATGCAAACAGAATACAAGTTCATGAAATTCTAGGAGTAAGCCATGCATGATGGTACACACCTGTAATCCTAGTAGTTGGTAGATGGAGACAGGAGGATCAGAAGTTCAAGGCCAGCCTCAGCTACATAGCAAGTTCAAGAGCAGCTGGGGCTGCATGAGACTGTGTTCCAAAACAAGAGAGGGCCTTTCATGTTGTCTTCAATTCTACATTTGTTTTCAGATCCCAGAGGACTCCTGTAGAAATGCTCATGCTGAACTTTCATTTTTAAAAAGGTACTATAAGTATCCATTAGTGTCTTATTCACTGTCTCAAGTAAGTCATTCACAGTGACTTAAATAGCTGGGAGAATGACAGGAGAAGGAAGGTTTGGAGGTGGACAGGAGGTGTGAATGGAGGGGCTCTAAGAGAAAACCTAACAGGCTGGCTCTAAGTCACTTTTGCCCCATACTTTGCCACTCAAAGGAGCAGGCAAAAGTGACACAGCAAAGAACTCTTCCAGAAGATGACGTTAATCTCCTGGCCTAAGATTTGAGTTTTACTGACATTTTCATACATGTAGATTACATTTTGACCATATGTACTCCATATTACTTTCCTTATCCCCCTAGTCTCACTGTTCTTCTCATGACTTATCATTGGCTATGCCATGGGAAAAAACATGACTCCCTCTCTAGCAATGGTTAATTGTCATTAGCTAATTAGGGAAAGGTGTGGCCTCCCAAGCCCTTCCCTAATCTCTAACAGAATGTTGACAAGCCCCATCATGTGCAGGTCTTTTGCAGGTAGCCACCTTTGTGTGAGTTTCTGAGTGTAATGGCCTTGTCATCTCTGGATGCCACATAGCAGGAAGGATGCTTCTGCTTCAGCTCCATCTTGATTTCTCTATGCACTGTACCCAATGAGTGTGGGGTCTTCAGTAACACAGTTCAGTTGTGGTAGGCAGGCAGGGGTGGCATGTTTTCAAAAGTTAATGCTGTATGAGGAAAAAGTGGGAGATAGAATCCCAGGTTCTGCTGAGGTATTCTTTCATTAGAGTACTTCCAAAAATAAATACTATTGTATCAAAGTTGAGCATGCACATAATTAAGTTGTACTGGCCAGCCATTCCCATTGTTCCTATTTCTCTTTGCCCAAAGGGCAGCAACTTTCTGCTCTTGCCAGAGTTTCCACCACATGTCCAATTAAGATGTGTGTGGTATTGTTTCTCAATTTATTACTTTTAGTCATTTTGTTGACTTCTGTTATGATACTCCAATTCTCCTCCCCTTCACATTCCTTTAATTTAGACATTGTGATTTTTTTGAGAGTCTTATTCTAGCTTTACAAGTTCTGTGTGGGTGCAAGTAGCAAATTATGACTGCATTTTCTTTTCTTGTAAAACTCCAAATATTCTACAGAATTAGTAACAAGACATAATTGCTTGTTAACCCAATTTCTCTAAGTGATTTATAGTGCTTATTGGTTCTTTTCCAAATCCTGAGGCACATTTAGCAACCTAGCTTCCAGCTCCGCATCCACTGTGCCCCCCCCCCAACTCTGGAATGTACTGCTGTGACCTACAGATCCACACTGGATCACCAGCATTGGCTCCTGTCTCCTCCCTTCTCCTTTCAGTACTGCTTTATACATGACAGTATCTACCTATAGTCCTTGCATGAAAGTGTTCCCTCTGCCCTCTTGGGTCTACCTGAGTGGAAGCTGTCTGCATTGGAAACCTTCACAGAATCTTGATAGTTCTCCACTCTTTCACTGGAATCAGCTTTCCCCAACCCAGCACATTTGGACTCTTGCATGTCAGCTATTTTCCTCTCTGGAACCTTTCACCCCAGCACTGCCTAAGACCATTTCAATTTTCTAGTACCCCCAATTTCAAAAATAAAAAAAATTAATTTTAGTAATGTATTTTATTGCAAATAGTATATAAAAACATTTTCTAATTTCAGCCTAAATTTAGTTAAGATAAAAATTATGAATGAGACATTTTTCTAAATCTTGGGAATGCAATGCGTGCTTTATGATCACAGCACATATAATGGAGACTTTCCACATGCTCTGTGCCCATTGGCCACATGAGATGGTGTCCAACTTGGGGGTTCTTTCTTCATTTCCCATGTTCAAAGAAGCCCCATAATGGTTCTTGTGTGTGGGTATGGGTGCATGTAAGTGTGCAAGTGCATGTGCAAGTAGAGACCAGAGGACAACTTGGGTGTTATCCTCAGGAATGCCATCCACCTCCTTGGAGGTAGGGTTTCTCATTGGCCTGGCACTCACCAAGTAGGTCAGACTGGATGACCATTCAGCCCCAGGGATCTGTGTGCCTCGACTTCCCCAGTGCTGGAGTTATAGGTGTATGGGGCTATAACTGAGGTCTTCATGCTTACAAGGCAAGCACTTTATGAACTGAGCTATTTTCCCAACTCCTGGTCCTTGATGGTGCCTTTATATTCTCTGAACTCATGCTCCATGGTTACCTGGAATCCTTCCAGAATCATGTATCCCATGTCATCTGAGGCCACAGTGGTACTTGACTTCTCAAGGCCATGGGCATTTTGGATTGCTATAGATTTACCTTCATCTGACTCTGAGGATGTTGGGTGGAGAAGGCAGTATTTATAGAATAACAGCCAACTGACCTCAACTCAATTCCTCAAGTCCCTGCATAGCCTGAGATATGCCATGTGTTCTTAAGTCCTGGAAAATTTGCTCATTTTCCCCATTTCCTGTTGAAGAACCAGCAATTCCTAGAAAGGGTGGCTTTGTGCTCAACTTCTAAGTTCTGAATGTTCCCTCCAGCTTCCATCTGGACCAAAAATTTCCAGTACAGCAATCTATCCCATCCCCCAGTACAGAATATTGTTTCTATCATTCCCATCCACCCTACATAGTTCCAGGACAAAGCTAGTTAAAGACACCAATGAAACTCTTGAGTGTAAAATCCCCACTTAATGATATTCTAACTGCAATTTTACTCCATCCTAGGTTTTTAGCTAGAAACATTTTTCCTTTTTCTTGCCTGCCTTATATAACTGTCATAGTCAGCCATACACTGCTGGGATGAATCGCTAAACCAGGCACAGTTATGGGAGAAAAGTATTTATTCACGCTACAGATTCAGGGGAATTTCCATAATGGTGAAAGAGGCTGGCCCTGTTACACAGGTCTAAACAGAGAAATCCATTACCAACCCTACACACACAGAAAAGCAAAACAGGCAAGGGGGAGAAAGGAGAAAGGAGATTTTCTCCACTTTATGTAGCTTTAGGGTGAGGTCTTGTAACCCTATCCCAGACTTGTTGACTCACTATCTCTGGAATTTCCCTCCTGCAGTGTCCTCCCAGGAAGGAAAGTTTGTTTCTAGTTTCCTGAACCTCCTTACATCCTGCCCCCTGCCAAGAGGGCTGCCTTCCTGTAAGTGACCACAGAAACCCACCCAAGGTTAGTGAAAAGGTCAAGTTGACAACTAAACTTAACCATCACAATAACTTTCTTGCTTTCAGAGTTAACAAAATGTTCATGAATTTCCAACCCCTAAAATGTTTCTTGCTAACAAGAAACTCCCAATTAACAAGAACTAATGAATGTGGACTCCACTAATTTGCATGACACAATTACTTAGACAGAAGCTGGCTAACTGTAGCCTTCACTCCACCAAGAAAGGGCTTGCTAATCATTTAGATGTTGTAAACATGGCAGAGACTAGGTAAATATATTTTTCAGGTCATGGAACTATGACGATTATTGACATACATGGAAATGGTTCCTGCTGTTTTCTACAAGCTGATTTACAGACTTAAAAGTATCTGATCTTTGATTTTTCTGAGTGCATTTAGCTTCCCCTTTCTTTCTCTGGGGTTTTGTGTTGTTACTGCAGTAATATTTATTTGTCATTGAATTCTCTGCATGCATGCCTCTTGAAGGCCATACTGATCTGAGAATGAGTAAATTCATCTTGCCTCTTAAAAGTTAAAATGTGCCTCGCATTTTAATAGTACAATGTTAGGTTCTATATGTAGCAACTGATTCTGGATAAAAAGACTCCTAAAAGAGGAAAAAAGGCTTTCTGAATCACAGAGCAAACCTTGCTGTGAATTTCCTAAAACTGAAAGTACAGAGGGAATAAATAAATATCCCCAAGACATTTGACATAAATGTTCTGGTTTCTAGAGAAAGAGCAGGACAGGAAGTATATATGCTAGTTGAAACAGAGACCTGGAAGTCACTGGTGTGAACATGTGCTGTGAGGGACTTTGCTATTACCTTTGAATTAATTGTCAGGAAATAGATTAATACAGGAATATGGCTTTTAAAGTTTAGTGCAATTTTTGAATAGCCATCTAGAAATAACTAATTCAGAACAAGTGTTTTCAAGTCTGGAGCTCTAATAAATTGATCCTGCTTCTTCCTGATCCTCCTTTAGCAGAGCTTGTACTTATTTTTGCATATTTCATAAATATTAAGGTAACTAGGAAGTGGGGTTGTCTTTTTGTTTTGCTCATATTTTTAGCATACACTAAAAAATGTGGCATTGGTAGATCAGACATATCCTTGGATTCCAGCAGGAATTTATACTTGATGTCACTGGTTGTGGTCTTCTCCAAAGTCGCTGCCCTCCCCCCAAAAGTGCTATGCTAACTATGAGTTATCCTCATTTGTTAAAGCAAGATCCCAAAGGACACCCTTAAAACCATGATTTATTAACCTAAATCAGGTTATTGTTTGTTCTGAGCTGCACTGAAAGTTTATTTTAAAACATTTCTTAGCACTTGAAAGGCTGAGGTAGGAGAATCTCTGAGTTGCAGGCCAGCCTGGGCTACGGAGTGAGTTACAGGTCAGCTGGGACTATCAAAAGACCCTGCCTCAAAGAAAACTGCATGTTTTCTGAAATATGGTCTCATGTATTCTAGGCTGGCCTTGAACTGGCTATGTAGCCCAGGAATACCTTGAACTTTTGATCATCCTGCCTTCACCCCTTGAGTGCAAGGGAATACAAGTGCACACCACCATTGCTGTTTTATGCAGTGTTGGGGATCAAATTAAGGGCCTTGTACATGTTAGGAAGGCACTCTACCAATTGAACTACATTCCCAGCCCTTTTAAAACATTTCAAATTCAGAACTTTTTTACTTTTATGACTTCTCAAATGGCCTGACTTGCTGTTATTTTATCTTTATTCCTAACCATTTCTTTCTAATTGAGTCCAGACAAGCAGGAGCCACTATGCCCAGAAGTGTTAAGACTGGAAGACTCTGTGAAAGAGATAGAAACTCACTTCTGGGTGTTTACATCACCCTACTTAGACAACTGTGACACCCCCCCACTGTGGCACCCAAAGCATAGTTGAAACTTGTCCAGAGATAGGCAGCCAAGCCTGGGGGCTTGCTGTCTCTTCTTCCCTCCCCAGAGGGTAGACGGGGGGGGTATCACAGTACCAATCACCCTCTATCTCTGAAGAAGCCCAGCACAATGAGCTAAATCTCCTTCACTGAGTTTGGCTGATGGATGAATCAATAAATATAGGTCCCCAGGTAGACAACTGCAGTCTTAGTTCCAGAACTTTCTGCCCATAGGAGCTGCTTCCCTCCTTTCTCTTCTGTGCCTTTCTAGTGACATTCAAATGAAGGCACCATTTTGGCACTGGAATGTGGAGTTGTCCACTTAGTCTGAAGGAAGGTTGACACAAACAGTAGGAAGGGACTCAATCTGAATGTGGCACTATGCTTATTTAATATCTCCTGCAACTTGTTAGTGAAGTGTTCTCCAACTCATCATTCAGGTAGGGACAATAGAGCAGAACATGAGTCTGACTTCTTGTTTCCCATCAGGAGAGCATCCGTGCTGGTGGGATTAAGGAGAGGCGCTGGAGATGAAGTGGATGGTGCTAGATACTCCAGGCAGGCTCAGGACACAGTGTCATCACAAAGGTCCATATTTGACAGTGGCAGGAGAATGGTGATATGAGGGTAGACTCAGAGCTCACAGTCAAATGATGAAGTTGGATAAAGGGGGTGAGTGTGGTGGTGCATGCCTGAAATCCTAGCACTTGGGAGGTGGAGGCAAGAATGTCAGCAGTTTGAGGTCAAGTTTGGCTACATAGATGAGCTTAAGGCCAGCTTGGGCTACAAAAAGTCTTTTTAAAAAGGAAGGGGGTTGGGAAATGGCTCAGCATATGAAGGCACTTGCTCCACACGCTCGCAGATCCAAGTTTGATCCCCAGTACGCACGTAAAACAGCCTACACAGGGCTGAGAAGATGGGTCTTCAGTTAAAAGTGCTTGCTTGCAAAGTGTGCTAGCCCAGAGTTTCATTCCCCAGTACCCTGGCCTTCCCTGTGACAAACCAAAAAAAGAGACCATGACATGAGCTCACCCAGATACATGCATAGTGTCATAGGAAACTTCTCTTGGGGAGACACGAACATACATCCTAGCCCACGTAGGGTTCAGATGGCAGACAGAATTCATTTGCAATGGCAAGAGGTCATGGCATGCCCACTGCCTCTTTCTCTCTGTCTGTAAATAAATAAGTAAAAATATTAAAAAATTTGTTTAAAGACAAAAAGGGGCCACAAACTAAGGAAGACAGGCAGTCAATGACTTAGCAAGGAACCAGGTTCTCCTCTGGAACCTTCAGAAGAAACCATAATAAAGGCTCTAAGAATGAAAGCCAGGGTGTTAGGAAAGTGCTTGCTATGCCAGCCTAAGGACCTGAGTTTGATCCCTACCACCCATGGAAAGGTGTCACATGCCTGGAATCCCGGTGCTGGGAACATAGACACAGGAGGATCCTCGTGAGACTTGCTTGCTAGCAAAAGAAAGGTGGAAGATTGAGGGTGACATCAGCCTCTAACCTCCATACACACGAACACGCACACACACCATACCCACTCAGAAAAGGAAAAAAAGTCACATTTCACATGTTCTTTCTCATACATGGATTGAAAAAAATCTCAATTAAAATAACTATGAGACTGATAGCTGGGAAGGACATGAGGGAGGGGAGATAGCAGGAGGTTGGAAAATGGGTACTGAACACAGTTAGATAAATGTAAGAAGTTCTAATGTGAAGGCTAGAGTTGAAAGTAACCCACTAAGTTTATTTGTGAGGCAAAATCTCACTTGAGCCCTGGACTCTCTCTGTAGCCCAAGCTGGCCTCAAACTCACAGCGATCCTCCTACCTCTCAGCCTGGGATTATAGGTGTGAGCCACCACAAAAGATTCCCCCATTGCATATTTTATGAATAACTAGAAGAGAGGAACTTCAAGACTCCATATACAAAATAATGTGATCAAATTGTTAATTACCTTGATTTAACCAGTACATGTTATATGCATGGACTGAAATATCCCATAGCACCCCCCATAATTATGTGTTTATTAAATTTCTTTTAGGTTGTAGATAGTATGAAATGGGGCCAGAACAGAGACCTACTGCACCGCTCTCAGAGATCTCCTGCTTCACAAGATAAATTCAAATTTTCCTGCTGAGCTGTTTCCAGTGAAGAAGCAAACAGTGCCCTTGACTTTGAAACCTCGTTTAACCTTCAAACATGATGTCAAACGTTCCAAGTGTTAGACCTCCAGTCGAGAACTGGTGCTGCACCCAGATCAAGGTAGTAAAATTCACCTATAGATGGACCATCAATAACTTTAGCTTTTGCCAGGAGGAAATAGGTGAAACCATGAAAAGTTCAGTCTTTTCATCTGGAACGGATGATAAATTTAAATGGTGTTTGCAAATAAGCCCTAAAGGGCTAGATGAAGACAGCAGAGATTACCTGTCACTCTTCCTGTTACTCGTCAGTTGTCCCAAGAGTGAAGCCCAAGCCAAATTTAAGTTTTCCATCTTGAATGCGAAGGGAGAACAAACCAAATCTATGGAGAGTCAACGAGCTTACACATTTGTGCAAGGCAAAGATTGGGGATTCAGAAAATTCATCCGTAGAGATTTTCTCTTGGATGAAGCTAATGGGCTGGTCCCTGATGACAAGTTCACTGTCCTCTGTGAAGTGAACATGGTGCAAGATTCTCTCGTAATCTCTGGCCAGAATACCTTAAGCAATGTGAAGATTCCCAAGTGCAACTTGGCAGATGATATAGGAAGTCTGTGGAAGGATTCTCAGTTCACAGACTGCTGCCTGATTGTGGCTGGTCAGGAATTCCAGGCTCACAAAGCTATTTTAGCATGTCGATCTCCAGTTTTCAGCTCCATGATTGAGCATGCAATGGAAGGGGGCGAAAAGATTCAGATTGAAATCAAGGATATGGAGGTTAATGTTTTCAAGGAAATGATGTCTTACATTTACACAGGGAAGGCTCCAAACCTCCACAGAATGGCCAAAGATTTGCTGGTGGCTGCAAACAATTACTCCCTGGAGCATTTGAAGGCCTTGTGTCAGAAGGCTCTCTACAGTAACTTCTCAGTGAAGAACGCTACAGAAACTCTCATCCTGGCTGACCTCTGTGGAGTGGATGAGGTGAAAACCCAGACATTGAATTTCATCAGCTGTCATGCATCAGATATCTTCGTGACCGAGGAATGGAAGTCACTGATGGAGTCACACCCCAACTTGGTTAAGGAAGTATACAACTCTCTGGCTCCAGAAGTATGCCCCTTGCTGCCACTCCCACAAAAATGCCTGAAGAAATCCAAAGATAACAGCTAGACAGCATCATGTAGAAAGCCTTTACTTTGCTGACTACATTGTGGCCCCAAGTTTTTGAAAGAACACTAAATTACTTAAGCGTAGTTCCTGTGAGGTAGGGGGGCGGGGCAGTCCAGCCCCATCCCCGGGTGGAGCCTTGCCACGCCCACCTACTGGAGGCATCGTGGGCTTTTTCTTTGTTTGAGTGCCTGCTGAGAAGATGGCGCTGGCCTCTGTTCTTTACCTCCACGTGTTGTGCATTTCCAGAGAATTTATTATCTCCTTGTATGGAAATGGCTTAATGCCTGGCATGCTTCCGTGTATATAGACCAATTGTGAATGTATACATATGTTATGCTGATAGGTGGTAGTTTGACTTAAAATTCCTGCACATCCTGAGCGCGGGAGGAGAAGAAAAAGAAGAATGAAGAAGTAACTAGTAAGAATGTAACTTGCAAGTTTTCTTGAATAAATTGCTGCGGAGAAGAACTCGTGGTTGTGTCCTTTCTTGCTGGTCGAGCTTGGACGCGACACTTAAGGGAAAGGAGGGAGGGAGTAGAGGGGAAAGGAAGGACCTAGGACTTCTGGCCACTCAAGCTAAAGAAAATTTTGTCGGTGTGTCATCCTTTAGCCTGGCCAGGTTTAACAGGGGGATTCAGTTTAAATGTTGACCTCAAGGACACGTCAGTAGTGTTTGGAAGAACCCTGCCTGGATTTAATGGAGCAGAAGCAGTCTTGAGGTACCTGGAGTTTAAAAAAGGACAAAAAAGTAAACATTTAGTTCAACTAGTAGAGTGAAAAGGAAAGAAGAATCTTTCAAAAATCATGTTGTAGGTTCCAGTACTTTTTCTGGTAAACAAGTGTTAATCTTTCTTTTTTTTCTATTCTTTTTTTTTTAATTGTCCATAATGAGTTACATTGTTTAGTGGGCCAACAATGAGTTGTTATCCCCAATTCCTCATTGCCCCCCTTCCCCATCCCCAGTCAGCTATATATCCTCCTCCATGGGGCGTCTGGATCAGTCTTTGTGGTAGGGGACCATGGATAGCCTAGTATTTAGCCGGGTTCTCCTGACCCAAGTGTGTTGTTACTGAGGGGTGTCATGCCTCTGATAATCTCCCCCACCACGGCTCTAACAATCTTTCTGCCCCCTCTTTCATTCAGTTCCCTGAGTCATGGTGAGTGAGTATTAAGGATGCTTTAATGTTGTGAGCTTAGGGGGTTTTGTGTCGAGAATCATTGGTTTGGTCTCACTAGCTTATTCTGAGTTGATTGAATGGCTGTGGTTGTGGGTCCCTTGTTCATCCCGTCATTCTCTGCAGGGTTCCATATGGATCCTCCACAATATGACTGTGGTGGCTCATCTCTTGCCAGGATCTCAGCTTTCTGCCTGCGAACGGTTGGTAGGGTTAGATGGGCCACAGCTCTCTCACTGCCTCCTGAAAAATACAAACACAATCTCTATGGGAGAGTGAGATCAGTATAGGTTAACAAATATACACCATTCTGGATTACCTAGCTTCTATTTTTAGTAGCTTCCCCATCAGTCACTTGCATAGTACATTTTTTCTTGGGAGCCCAAGAGTATGGGATCCACTGCATATCGTCCTGAATCCCCAGTTCCAATCAAGGGTTCCCCCTCACTGAGTGGAATATTTGGCCAAATTTAATAGCTGTTGATTGTCTCCCCCAGGCCCAGGCTCCTCCATTGCACAAGTGCTCCTTTCTTGGTTTGCTGTTCTCTCGCATTAGGAGGTGTGGTCAGCCTACTCATGGCCACAGACTGTGTTTCATGCCAGTGGTCTGTTTACTCCAGCTGTCGTTGATCAGCTTCCCCTGGCAGCTTGTGTAGTGCCTTCCAGCACTACACAAACTGCCAGCTGGGGGCTGGTTACCATTCCAGACCTCGAAGGGTCTCTCGATGCTGATCGATGACATTCTGTGGTTTCTTCAGCAACAGGGTTTTGCCTCAGGCCTGGGGAGGGCGTTCAAGAGCTTTGACAGAATTCTGTCTTGTTTTAGGAACCTCATGGTTCACTTTGGTCAACAGCTCAGTGAGGGATTTGTGTCCTAAGATGTGATCAATTTTAGAAAAAGTCCCATGCGCTGCTGAGAAGAATGTATATTCTGTGTCTTTGGGGTAGAATGTTCTGTAAATCTGTGTTATCGCCAGCTGGTCAATGGTGTTATTGATCTCCGTTATGTCCCTGCTGATCTTCTGTTTGGTTGATTTGTCTAGAGCTGATAGAGGTGTATTAAAGTCTCCTACTATGATGGAAATAGAGTCTATTTCTGCTTTATTTTTGAGTAGAGTTTCCTTTATGAACTGTATTGCACCCAAATTTGGTGCGTATATGTTGATGATGGTAATATCTTCCTGTTGGATCATTCCTTTGATGAGTAAGAAGTAACCATCCTTATCCTTTTTAATTGATTTTGGTGTTAAAGTCTATTTTGTCAGAGATTAATGTAGCCACACCTGCTTGCTTTTTGCTTCCACATGCTGTTTTCCAACCTTTTACTCTAAGAAGACTGCTGTCTTTAGAGGTAAAATGCGTTTCTTGAAGGCAGCAGATGGAAGGGTCCATTTTTCTGATCCACCCTGCAAGTCTGTGTCTTTTTAATAGGGGAGTTCAGTGATATAACTGTGAGGTTTGCTTTAAGCCCTGCCATGATGAAGGGTTAATGGGAGTTGTTGTCTGTGCTGCTGTTATTAGCACTCTGACTGTGGTTGTCATGTCTGATCTCTGGTACTCTTCTGAGGTAGATTTCTTGTTTCTTCTGTGTGGGATATCTCTTGTAGTATCTTCTGAAATTTTGGCTTTGTTTTCAAATAGTCATAGAGCTGGTTTACTTCATGGAACACTTTCACTTCTCCATCTATCATGAGGGATAGCTTTGCTGGGTAGAGTAGTCTAGGTTGAAAGCCATACTTCTGAAAAGCGTTATTCCAAGCCCTTCTGGCTTTCATGGTTTCTAATGAGAAGTCTGAGGTAAGTCTGATGGCTTTTTCTTTATAAGTTACGGTTTGCTTTTCTCTAGCAGCTTTGAGTATTTTCTCTTTGCTTTCTATGTTAGGCATCTTATTTAAAATGTGTCTTGGAGAATTACTCTTCATATCCTGTCTGTTTGGAGTCCTCTGGGACCCTTGAAAGTTGAGTGGGCTTACTCTTGTTAGATAAGGAAAGTTTTCTTTAATAATTCTATTGAAAATATTTCCTATGCCCTTAGCCTGGGCTTCTTCTCCCTCTGGGATCCCCATGATTCTAATATTGGGCCTCTTTATGGTATCCCATAGATCCCTCAAATTTTGCTCACTTGATTTCTTGAACTTATTGAAACCTATGACATCCTTATTAATTCCTTTTGTCTTGTCCTCAACATCTGAGAGTCTGTCCTCCAGATTGTCGACTCTGGGACTGATTGATTTAAGGGAGGTTTTTAACAACTCCATTTCACTTTTGGTTTCTGCTATAATTTTGTTTATTGTCTCCAATTCTTTGGTGAGATCCAATTTCCAATCTATTTTTGTTTTTGCTTGGGATTCCTGAAAATCATTTTTAAGTTTTCTTAAGTCCTCATCAAATTTAATCAATTGATTGTCTAGCTCCTTCCTTCTTTGGTTCATCTTCAATTTACTTAATGTGTTTCTGAATTCATTCATATTTCTCTCCATTAAATTCAGTCTGGACTCTATGCTTGAATTTATAAGCTTCATCTCATTCATGTCTTTTCTCATAATTTCCATATCAGCCATTAACTGCTTCATTTTTGCAATGCAGTTGTGGTCAGGAGTTATATTTTTCTCTCTTTGGGATTGTATATTTGCTGTCTCCACTTCCTTGCCACTTTCTGTTCCATAATGGAACTAGTGGCCCTGAGTTGGGGAGTTCCATCTTTGATTTCTGTGGATTTTTTTCGTTGGTTTCTGCCCATGTCCAGGTAGGAGAGTGGGATTCATGCACCCTGGGGAGTGCTGTTCAGTCCACTTTGCTGTGTCCTCCCTTCAGTGGCACACAGTCTCTGGTGTCCGCCAAAGTCACTTGTGCCCTCCCAGTAGTGGCGCGTGGTCCCTGCCTGAACTGTCCTCTGCCCTCCCTGCAGTGGCAGCAGTTCCCATGTATCTGCCAGAGGCCTGGCCCTGCCCGCAGCTGTGGTCCCGAGTGGGCTTATGGAAGCGAGCTAGGTCAGTTTGCCCTAGAAGTGCGTCTGCCTGTGGAGGGGGTTCTCGGAGAGAAGTGCGGCCAAGGAATCGGGCGCTGGAGGGAGGGGTCCCCGGGGAGGGAGAGGTGCTCAGCTAGCAAGGGCTCGATAAGCGCCTGCGAGGAGACAATGACGATGGCGGGAGCTTGGGGTTGGGGATGGGCGGTTCTCTTTTCCTCTGCGGAGCAGAAAGCCGCTGGGGAATCCTGTCCGGGCTAGTGCAGGAGCTGGGAGGAGGATACACTTGGGTTCAGAGTCAGCTGGGGTCTGGGGTTTTCATCCCAGCTGGAAAATCAAACCTTTATGGAGAGAGTCCTGGCGAGGCTGCTACTCATCCGCCATCATGCTCTGCCCCCTTCAATGTTAATCTTTCTAGTTGTGCTAAACTCCTGATGTTTGTGAAAACTTCTTGCTGCCTTGTAAGTATCAGAAGAACAATCATTGTTGATACTTATTACTTGTAAGAACAGAATACATCCTTTTGCTGGTGTGTCTTGTTTTGTTGAGTCATATTTGGAATTTTTATAATTTCATATGTGTATATATTGTATTTTGATCATTCCCCCTTCCACTGCAGCTGAGCCCCTTCTGGCCTCCACTTCAGTGGCTACACCACTGAAAAGAAGGACTTGTCCTTCCCCAGCACCCATTTACTGCCATTAACTACTCGGGGAGGGTTAGGCCTCACAAGTCCCTCCATCATCCATGGAGAAATGGTGACTGTGCCTTACCTTGTGCAGGTAAGCACAGCTGTTGTGCATTCATGATTCCAATGGTCTGGTCATGTCCAGCCAACACAGGTTCAAGGCATTCCTCCCCATATTCCAGCTCTTAACATTTTGTTTCATTTTGCTTTTTACCTCTGCCCTGGAATTAAAGGCATGCTCCCTCCTGTGCAATGTTTCCTGAGCCTTGGCAGGGGTGATAGAGATGAATCATTTCATGCTGAGCAGTCATCGGTGTGTTTTGAATTTCCTTAGTAGTCACTGCCAATTGCAAGATGAAGTGTCTCTGACCAAAGGTGAGAACAGCATTAATAAATGGATATAAACAAATATTCAGAGAACATATAGCCAAACAACAGTAGTAGCTTCTTTCCTTATAACCTTCCCAGCCATAGGCTTTTCTCTAGGTTTTTAGTACCAGGCAGGAATTCCCTGTCAAGGAGTTAGCATCAAATCAGAGAGTCGTTGGTTACTCCATAATAGTCATGCCACTATGGCCCCAGTGTGTACATCTTGCCTTGCTGGCCAGTTGTATAGTCACAGTGTTCGGTGGTGGGTAACACAGTTGATTTTTCTCTCCCATCAGTCTACGTAGTACCTTCCAACACCA
>PVHP010012519.1:0-42785 GCA_004024765.1 Zapus hudsonius
GGAGAATCAGAGAGTTACTGGGTCTGTCAACCCCTCTCCAGATTCTAATACAGAGCCGTACGGTACAGACAGAAAAAGTGAAATGCCGGCCGGACTTACCTCCTGATGGTGGTGTTTATTTGAGTAGGGGGTAGCTCAAATCCTGGATGAGTTCCCCAAATGAAAGACCCCCAAGGCCTCTCTCAGGAGAGCGTACCCCAAAACTCCAATAACCACACCAGCAGATGCAAAAGCAAGAGGATTTTATTCTTCGACTGCGCAGTCGGGCTCCACAAGCAGGCAGATGAATGTCCAGGCAAGATGGAGCCCCGAAGAACAAAGGAGCAGGGTATTTATGGACAGAAGCTATCTAATTATAATACAGCTCAGGTCACAGGGTATGTGGTATTTCTATTGGTTCCTTTCCTGTATCTGTATGCCTCTTGATTGGTTACTTCCTTGGAGCCATATCCCAGGGCCAGCCCACATTCCAGGAGAGCCATATGCTTCCTTATATGGTGTCTTTTTTTTATTTCCTGGTCTTTGTGACCAGACATTCTTTAGGGAGGGGGAAGTAAGTCTAAAAATGGAGTCTGCTTTACAAAATGGAGTCTGCTTTACAAAAATGGATTCTTCACCTACTCTACTGAATATACATTCTTCTCAGGAGCACACAGAACCCTCTCGAAAATAGACCACATTTTATGCCACAAAACATACCTCAATAAATTTGGGAAAATTAATATAGTCCCCTGCATCATTTTGGACCACAATGCACTAAAGCTAGAAATAAATAATGGGAGAAAAAACAAATAATACACCAACTATTGGAGAGTGAGGAACATGCTACTAAACAATGAATGGGTAGTTCAAGAAATTAAAGAGGAAATTCAAAATTTTCTTGATCTAAATGATAACAAAAATACAACATGCCAAAACTTATGGGACACAATGAAGGCAGTCTTGATTGGAAAATTTATACCACTTCATTCTGCCTTCATAACAAAGACAGAGAGATTTCAAATGAATAACCTAACTGCCCACCTAAAGGCATTGGAAAAATTAGAACAATCCAACTCTAGGAGCTCAAGATGAAAAAAAATTAAGATCAGAGTGGCAATCAATAGACCTTGAGAAAGCAAGGTTGAGGATAACTATAGATATTGAGTCTTCCTGTTTTCACAAACCATGAACAAACCCATGGTCTGAAAACCATCTCTTCTGAGTTCTGCAAACTCCTTTTGCGGCAGGAATCGCATCGGCTCACTTCCGGTGCCACTGGAAGCAGCTTGGCAATGGCGGCCGCCTCGCAGAAGGCTCCGGCCCTGGCCGCGGGGAAAGGTGAAGTTCGCAGTGAGAAGCCTAAGCGGGAGCCCCGAGAAGAAACAGAACTCCTCGCTTTCCTGATGGTTGGAAGGAGCCAGCTTTTTCTAAAGAAGACAATCCCAGAGGACTCTTGGAGGAAAGCAGCTTTGCAACTTTGTTCCCCAAATACCCAGAAGCTCACTTGAAAGAATGTTGGCCTTTGGTGCAAAAAGCTTTGAATGAACATCATGTTAATGCAACCCTGGACCTGATTGAGGGCAGTATGACCGTTTGTACCACAAAGAAGACTTTCGATCCATATATCATCATCAGAGCCAGAGACCTAATAAAGCTGTTAGCAAGGAGTGTTTCCTTTGAACAGGCAGTACGAATTCTTGAGGATGATGTTGCCTGTGACATCATTAAAATAGGCTCTTTAGTAAGGAATAAAGAAAGGTTTGTAAAAAGAAGACAGCAGCTTATTGGTCCCAAAGGATCTACATTGAAGACATTGGAACTCTTAGCAAACTGTTACATTATGGTTCAGGGAAATACTGTTTCAGCCATTGGACCTTTTAGTGGCCTAAAGGAGGTTCGGAAAGTAGTCCTAGATACCACGAAGAATATTCATCCAATTTACAACATTAAAACCTTAATGATTAAACGAGAATTGGCAAAGGATTCTGAATTACAATCACAAAGTTGGGAAAGATTTTTACCACAGTTCAAACACAAAAATATAAATAAACGCAAGGAACCAAAGAAGAAAACTATTAAGGAGTATACACCGTTCCCACCACCACAGCCAGAAAGTCAGATTGATAAAGAACTGGCTAGTGGTGAATACTTTTTGAAGGCAAATCAGAAAAAAACGGCAGAAAATGGAAGCAATTAAGGCTAAACAGAAGCTCTTAGTAAGAGGCAAGAGGAAAGAAAAAAGCATTTATTCCACCTAAAGAAAAGCCACTTGAGAAACCCAAGTGTTGCAGTCAGCTTTCTAGTTGCTGCGCAGAAAGAACCCAAACAAAAGTGGCTTGTGGAGGAATGGGTTTATTTGGCTTACGGACTCAAGGGGAGATCCATCCTGGCAGGGAAAATGATGACATGAGCAGAGGGGTGGACATCACCTCCGCCACAGCACTGCAAACAGCGGCAGGAAGGTGTGCCAAACACTGGCAAGGGGGAGCTGGCTTATAACCCCCTAAGCCTGCCCCCAACAACACAGCTCTAATGAGGTTCTAATTCCCGAATTGCCATCAGCTGAGGATCGATCTATCAGAACACATTCAATTGTTTGGGGGGGACACCTGGATCAAACCATGACACCAAGGAAGCTTCTACTGAAAGTAAAATCGACGTGGCTGCCATCAAGGAGAAGGTCAAGAAAGCAGAGGCAAAAATACTCAGAGCTCTTACAGCCGAAGAAGTGAAGCTGAAGATGGAATCAGATGAGAAGAAAAAGAAGAGAAAAAAGTAACACTGAGAAATACCCTGAAGTCAAACTTAAAATATTTCCTTTTGTAAAGGATTGTGAGAAAACAGGCCATTAGTTGGATATCTGTGAGAAATAACACTGATCATTTTTTGTTGTTGTCCATGGTGAGTTGCATTGTTTGGTGGGCAGACAGTGAGTTGTTGTCCCCATTTCTCTGGTGCTCCCCTCCCCCACCCCCAGCCGGCTGGGTGTCCTCCTCCGTGGGTCGTCTGGGTCGGTCCTTGTGACGGGAGACCATGGATAGATAGCCTAGTGTTCAGCTGGGTTCTCCTGGCCCTGGTGTGTTGTTACTGGGGGGTGCCATGCCTCTGGATGGTCTCCTCCACCACGGCTCTCATGGTCTTTCCACCCCCTCTTCTGCACAGGAGTATTGGGGCTGCTTTATTGTTGTGAGCTTGGGGTCTTTGTGTCAAAGATCGTTGGTTTCTGTCTCACTGGCTTGTCCTGTGTTGGTTGAATGGCTGTGGCTGTGGGTCCCATTGTTCATCCCATCATTCTCTGTGGGGTTCCATGTGGATCCTCCACAATATGACTGTGGTGGTTCCTCTCTTGCCAGGATCTCAACTGTTGGCCTGTGGTTGGTTGGTGGGGTTTGATGGGCCTCAGCTCTCTTACTGCACCCTGGGAGGCGCAAGCATAATCTCCATCAGAGAGTGGGGTCAATGTAGGTAATATGCACAATTCTGGATTGCCTAGATTCTATTTTTGGTAGCCTCCCCATCAGTCGCTCCCATGGTGCATCTTGTCTTGGGAGCCCAGGAGTACAGGGTCTGGTGCCTATCGCCCTGCATCCCAAGTTCCAGATAAGGGCTCCTCCTCACTGAGTGGAAAATTTGGCCGAATTTGAAAGCTGTTGTCTCCCCCAGACCCAGGCTTCCCCATTGCACAGGTGCTCCTTTCTTGGTTCGCTGTTCTCTCCCATTGGGAGGTGTGGTCAGCCTACTCATGGCTGCAGATTGTGTTTCATGTCAGTGGTCTCTGTTTGCTCCAGCTGTCGTTGGTCGGTTTCCCCTGGCAGCCTGTGCGGTGCCTTCTAGTGCTGCACTAGCTGCCTTCTGGGAGCTGGATACCGTTCCAGACCTCAAAGTGTCTCTCGATGCTGGTCTATGGCGTTCTGTGGTTTCTTCGGCAACAGGGTTTTGCCTCGGGCCTGGGGAGGGCACTCGGGAGTTTTGACAGAATTCTGTCTTGTTGTTGGAGCCTCATGGGTCGCTTTGGTCAACATCTCAGTGAGGGAGGGAACGGGTGGTTGGAGCCAGGGGTTGTCAGACTGATCTAATTGTTCAGTCTCTCCCCTAACACTCATGGCCCCTCTTGCCAGTCGGCTCCCACTACTTTCTCAATGGGTTACAGTGTGCTCGTGAGGATTTTGTGTTTTGGAACCTGATGTGGTTTGGCCTCATGCTTGAGCCATTCCCCTCCCCCCATCCCTTGCCCCTCATTCGTAACCTCTCACTTCTTTCTACTAGTCTGCGTAGAGTTTATGGTTGTCCTGGTTGGGGACCACGTATGGGGGAGAGTGTGCAGCATTCGATTCTCTGTTCTTTTGAGTGTTCGCTTAGTGGGATCTGCTCGAAGTCAGACCATTTTTTCCTGGATTTCTATGTGTCATTTTTCCTTTCAGTTGAGTGGAATTCCATCGTGTGGATGTGCCGCAGTTTTGCTGTCCATTCCTCCATGGATGGGCATTTGGGTTGATTCCAAAGACCTCAATATCAATCCTGTAACCCTGAATACCCTGGAAGAAAAAATAGGAGGAACCCTACATGAGATAGGAGTAGGGAACAACTTCCTGAGCAAATCTCCAGTAGCCCAGGAAGTGCAACAGTCACTTAACCAATGGGACCTGATCAGGCTCAAAAGCTTCTGCACAGACAAAAACACCGTTCTCAAAGTCAATAGACCCCCTTCAAACTGGGAGATGATTTTCGCCAGCTACAACTCAGACAGAGGCCTGATTTCCAGAACTTACAGAGAACTCAAAAAAATTAATAGCAAAAACCCAAATTGCTCCCTCACCAAATGGGGCACTGATCTCAACAGAGATTTCACAGAGGAGGAAACACAAATGGCCTTTTCTCACCTGAGAAAGTGCTCAACATCCTTAAGCATCAGGGAAATGCAAATCAAAACCACAATGAGATACCACCTTTCCCCATTCAGAATGGCAATCATAAAGAAAAGCAACAACAATCATTGCTGGCGAGGATGTGGGAAAAAGGAACCCTCATTCACTGCTGGTGGGATTGCAAACTTGTTCAACTGCTATGGAAAGCAGTGTGGAGACTCCTAGACAGAATGGACATAGAACTACCAGTGGACCCAGCTGTCCCTCTACTAGCCATCTACCCACAAGATGTCACATCTCGACGCAGAAACATTTGATCATTTTTTTCTGAGTTTCTTTTGTTCCTAGAAGAGCATTTATTATAACTGTGTGCTAGGACATGCTGTATTCCCTGTGTACATTGTGCCTAATCAGTCCCAGGCAGGTTTTGCCTAAACACAAAAAAAAACATCTCATAATCATGAGACTATATACAAAGCAAAACTTAAGATGTCCAACAAGCTGGTATGAGTGTGCTTCAAATTTCTGAAGCATCATGACATTATTATTGAAATGCTTTATATCAAATAACAGATCTGAAGGAAAGAAGGTCAAATTAATGAATATTTAGGTGTATAATAGAATTATAACGCAAAAGGAGTAAGAATAAGAAAGTGGTGTCAAATTAAATTTGCCAGCCATAAGGGCACACCAGAGAGAAGCCAGGCTCAGGTCTAATATTGTGACCACAGGGATTGATGTAAACAATGGGACTGTGTGCAAGATGGAACAGGCACCCTAGGGAATGTTGAAATAGCATTTATAGTAATTATCATTTATTTACAGGTTCCCCTCACTGCCTTGCCTATTTTAAACTGATAAGAGTTTAACTTAAATGCATATAAAATCTCTACCTTCAAGACCTCTTTCCTGGATGTAAAACACTTGATATTATTGATGTCACAACTTATATTACATTTCTATTAACAGTTTTGTAGTTATAATTAGTTTTAAGACTTTAAGTCACCTCTCTTGTTAGAGAGATATTGATTTTTAAATTTAAACTTTGTTAATTTTCATTTATGATAGTATTTGAGCACATCCTCTAAAGCAAAATAAGTTTTTTGATGTAGGGTCTCGCTCTAGACCAGGTTGACCTGTACTGCACTCTAATCTCAGGCTGGTCACCCACAGCAATCCTTCTACCTCTGCATCCCCAGTGCTTGGACCACCATGACTGGCCTCAGCTAGGTAAGTTTTGAGCATAACCAATGAAGGAGAAAACTAGGACAGAAAACAAAGAGAAACAGGATCTCAGTTAACAAAGGAATGAAAAAAATTTCAGAAGGATTAAAATAGGAGGAGAAGTAGAAAAATGTAATATGTTACAAGCATTCCCTATCCATATGGTCCCTGTCCATATAAATGGACAGAACTTTACATAAAAAAATAAATTGAGCTGGTCATAGGTGCGTACTCCTTTAATCCTAGAACTCAGGAGGCAGAAGTAGGAGGATTGCCATGAGTCCGAGGCCATCCTGAGACTACATAGAGAATTCCAGACTGGCCTGGGCTCGAGCGAGATTTTACCTCAAAAAAAACTTGAAATTATTTAGTTGTATAAGAGAACTCACTCCAGTAACATGCTGCTTTAAAAAAGTTCGCATGGTTTAAGAACTTAGACCAGTTACTAAGGCCATCCCAACCAACATGTAACTAGTGTTCTTTCATTTTCATCACGCAAATGGACACCAAGTTAAAAAATGGAAAACCTAGTAGGTAAACAGAAGGTTAATACATTTGAATAAGCACTTGATTAAAATAGATAACAAGTTTAAATTTAGGAACACTTAACAAAGTGCCCTGAACAAAGTGTCACAAATTTGTTTTTACAGGAAAGATTGCAAACATCTCCATTAATTGTGTTTATGTTATGGATTTTGCTATCACACATTACACTAAAACATTTAATCCTTTTGATATTTTTAATTTCAGTAATAAATATTGGGCCCAATATTTCAGTTATATAAGCATAATTAACCTTTATAAAATATTCACAATCTAATATTGTGTAGAATGGATGAAAAATCATAGTTGCTTTTTATGTTTCTCTTAAAATATATGATAATTTCCCTTCTAATGATTAATAGACCATAATTATTTTATTAGAGAATAAGCCCACTGCTGTCCCTCCCTAGTAACAGAAAGTTCACCTGTACCATCAGCTAAGTGTAAACATCTTTATTTCTGTTTATAGGTTCTATTTTCTGTTTCAAAGATTGTTTTCATTTCATGAAGAATGTTCCATATTTTGAATATCTGCATCATTATCAATCATAGTTACAGGTAGTAATAGTCACTATTAATTCTATAAAATATGTTTACTAATTTACATTTTCTCTGCAGTGTGAATTTTAAAGTCAGCTAGAGGTCTATTTTGAAATTTAAATTTTTGAACTGTCACTAGTCTATGGAAAGTTAAAATGCTATTAACTTGTCACTGTTTTAAAATGAATAATAATTTTACTTAATTCTAAGATAGCAAATCCATATACAATACTATTGGTAAGCTATTTATTGACAGTATAGAATGGTCTGCAGCCACATTGCTGAATATAGTTTTGATTTAACCATGTATAAATATGGTCACCTTACTTCATGCCTCTAAATTATTTTTCCTGTTAATTACTCAGAAGTAATATGGATACCTTGGTGATGTAAAAAATAATTTTGTTTTGGTTGTAGGAACATCACACTAATCACCTTCATATACGCTTCATGAACGAAAGATGATGAATTTTCAGTCATCACAAGAGAGAAGGGGGAAACACAAACGAGTTTTTGAGTTTGCCACTTCTCAAGGCTCTTCTTACAGGCAATATTTTATCTTTTTTTGGTGCTATCTTGGTAAACATAAAAGCCAAGAACAGGAGGTTCTGTCAGTCATGAAACTCCACTATCAGGGACATGAATCAGCAGAGTAACTTCAAACTTACTGGATAAGTTCCACTGGTCGGGAAGGTGGGACCAGTCCTCAACAGAACAGATGCTGAAGAGGAGTGAATTTCATATATTTATAGAGACCTGAACAACCACATCCTACTAGAGAAGAGACCCCAGAAGGAAGCTCATAAGAGGTAGGCAATGGTTTTTATCTACCGAGGCATGTGGGTAACAATTGAAGATTCTGAATTTAAAGTAGCTACTACTAGGTTCATGAGAGCAAGGAAAACAAATCAATATTACAAAATCTCTACTATGAGTTTTGTTGTTGTTTTTTTATTATCCATAATTAGATACACTTAATAAGGGAATAATGTGTTGGTGTCTACAGTTCCCTTTTTCCCTCTTCCCTGTCCCCGGTCAGTTGGATATCCTCCTCCGTGGGCAACACCAATGATTTTAAATACTATGAGTTTTTCAATAGAATAAATCCTCCATCAAGTTTATTCATTTATTACCATCATTTCTGCTCTTCCTTAGTCCTTAACCTACTTGATGCTAACAAAACAAACCCTCCATCTCCACATTGAAATGACGCTATTGTTCACTCTCAGTTCATTAGCTACAAGCTGATAGCATCAGGCATTCTTTTCCACTTTGAGTTGTGCTGATCAACCCTAAAAAAGGGACAGTTAGATCTTTCTTCGGCGTTGTGTATCATTTGTTTCTCTCCTCCAGCGATTTCAAGCAAGTTTGTGCTGAATTTGACATCATGAGACTGTTTCACCTTCTCATTTCAGTTGTGCTCTTCCTCTCTCAAATCATGCCAGGTAAGCCCTCTGAAACACCCTTCTTTCATCACTGAGCCCTGTTTCCTTTCTCAACAGGTTCCACTTTCAAAAGGTTGCTCCTGAGGGTCAAGAGCCAGCGTAGTATGGAGATCAGAGAGAGAGAGAGAGAGAGAGAGAGAGAGAGAGAGAGAGAGAGAGAGAGAGAGAGAGAGAGACCCTCTCAGTTGCTCTTTGGGTGCCTGCTATCCAGTGTGTCCATCTACTAATGTGTTCTTGTGCTGACGTCAGTCTTTGAAGTTTACTGTTTGCCTGGGTCTAGAGTCATGGTTTTTAATGACTCACTGTAAAATCAAGAATGGAACCTTAGCGATTTTTAGAAGGAGGCACCCATATGTTTGGAGCCATGGTATCTTATGGTCCAGGATGGAATGAGGGGAGAGATTCTTGACTGTCTATCTGGTATTTTCTTTGTCTGGACCATGCATCATAGAGGGCTTAGAGGGCTTCAGTGCAACTTGATTCTTTGCTTAAGGAGAAAATTGAGAATCTGAATATTGCCATTGTGTAGAAAGTCAAGCATCGTCTGCCAATTGTAGGTTTCCTGCTCTCAGTACCCTCCCCAAGTATTATGCTTTCATATAAACACATATAATCAAGTGTTTCTTTCCTACGTCTTATTGCTCAGGGTTCCTTGTGCCTTTCAGGGTGCCAATTCATAGGACTAAGCATTCAGAAACATGGTGGGGTAGTCTGCTCCTTCATCCATGATGCTTCTGCCCTTTTAGTTAACTAGGACAGTGAACCCAAATCAATTTCCTCACAGTGCTACTTTTCCATCAAGTAGATTATGGTAAATTATGAATACCTCTTTAGGGAGAGCTCTAAGCTGTCCTCAAGAAGGGACAACTGCCTACAGCACTGAGGTAGATGTTTCCCCTAGGGACAGATGGCCTAAATGCCACAGTTTCTTGGTTAAATTGAAGGGAAGGATAGAGAATCCAGCGATGGTAAACTGTATAATGTCCGCAGAAAACACAGTTCTTGCCCCTTCTCAGTACAGAAGAGCCAGCTAGACCAGTGCAATCAGGGCAAAGGGTCAAGTCAGGATGAAATAGGCTAAGTGGAATCTTGCCTTCAGCTCTGGTGCAGGTTTTTGCACATGGTAGACAAGACCTTCTAGCTACTCTGAGGCTGATGACAGCATCCCAGGAGTTTCCACTCTTGATCCTCACTCAGTGTACAGACTGTGCCGCAGGGAGCACTGTAACCCCTCCTCTCAGCCTTCCTCACAAGAGGCAGGAAAGAAGCCAAGCACAGGCATGGCCTTGGTTAAAGTGGAACATGTTTATTTCTACTTAATAACCTTGCCTGCCTCAGCTGGTGCTTCTCTGGGTCCTTTACTTGAAACGCTAGAATTTCAGATAAAAATGCTATTTAAAATACATAGATCCCCAAAGCAGGGAATCTAAGCCTAAGAATTATATGTGAATGTTGGTGATTTGTTGACACTTTAAAAGATTTGGGACAAATCATCTATGTTAGTATGTTTAAATATGTATATGTATACATATATTGAATATGCATACACATATATGTATACACATATACATATATAGAATATGTATGTATGTATGTATAAATAAATAAATATAAACACATATATATTCCTAGTCAAGAGACTATAGCATTATCTTATCCTCAGTGTCCCAGGGAGATGTAAGCACAAATCATTTTTTTATGCATTGCTTGACAACAGCATTACAAATTACAGCACAAAATTTCCATTTATAACAAGCCCCTGAAGGCTTTAATAGGAAGGAGACAGCACACTTTAATCAGTGATGATTCTGTGGTGTTCTAGTAGGTAGATATCTTTATATCCATAGGGCACATGATAATTTCTGCCTAAAACTATTTTTATTCTCTCTTTAGGTTATGGGATACGTTACTGTATCTCACCAACTAGTGTGTGTCTGAGGAAGAAAACAGATTGTATTTTTCCCAAGACAGGATACTGTCCTGGCAAGGGCTTCTGCTGTGTCAGAACCCATGACCTGATGAATTCACATTTCAAATGCCTGTCCTGAACTTTATCAGAATGTTAAGACCTCACTGTCACATTCATCACTTATTGATTCACTAATTTCCTTCGATATCAATTATGTGCTGGTGGCTGGGTTTATAACTCAAAGTGAAGTTTGATAAGAGATTCACAAAAAAACAACAGAAATTTTACTTGAACTGGGCAGATTAAAGATATTTACAGAATCGCACCAAATTAATAAAGCTTGCCTCATTTAACCTATATGGATCTCACTCTTCAGCAGAGATTCTGTTTGCATGCTTCTCAAGGCAGTAAGAACCGTGGACAACCCAATCCCACCAACAGGACATGAGATGTTGCCTGTCATACAGGCAGGAGATGAACCACCCCTAACTTGAGCCAAAACAAAACCTTTGAGGAAATGGTGAGATGAGCAAAAGACCTACCTTCATAGCAAGTTAAATAACGTGTGAAAGGATAATGGAGACAGACACACATTGGGTATCAAAACAATCCAAATCCAGAGAGCGACACTTAAGACCTCAACAGTAAAGCAGACCTAAAACTCACCAACCATGTCTCAGGTATCTGAGTGGAAGAGGGGGAGGAAAGATTGCAAGAGCCATGATAGGGGAGAATATCCCAAGTCATTGCCCCCTCAGCACCAAAACGCAAAGAAAAAATAACTGGCTACCTCTTTACAATCCATAACCCTCTATCCCATGGACTGGTCCTGCAAGGCCACTGAG
Source organism: Zapus hudsonius (assembly GCA_004024765.1). Classification (NCBI taxonomy): domain Eukaryota; kingdom Metazoa; phylum Chordata; class Mammalia; order Rodentia; family Dipodidae; genus Zapus; species Zapus hudsonius. Next base: position 11,354 of record PVHP010012519.1, read on the forward strand.
GAGGGCCCCCATCAGATTGGGGTCAGGGAGGAGTTGCTCATACAATGTATCTAATTATTGACAATAAATATGGGGAAAAAGAAAGGGGAAATTACTTTATATTATTATACATCTTCTATCGAGACTCAATGTACTTAGGTATACCTTAGATGAATATAATATTTCTTTGGCAATATAGTGAATATAAAAATCTTTTAAAAAGAATTACTTGGAGAGCAGATGTGATATGAGCACATGTCATGCCATAAAAATTCTGCATCATGAAGGAATCTGGGAAGCAAGATATGATAAAGGATGAAATTTGGAAAGGAAGAGTCAATGTTTGAGCAGGACTTTGTAATATAAACTACGCAAATTTTATCTTTTAAACTATCGAGAAATGATGAAGCTATTTTAGTGGAGCTGCGGAGGGGGATTAGGAGGCAGATATTAGAAACAGAGATAAGTTCACATATTATGCTACATCTGATATAGAAACCTTTGACATTTAGTGGGTGAATTAAGATTGTGCTAGACATATAGTGAGCTTAGTTATTTTTAAAAAGCCAGAAAGCAGAAACATGGAGGTTTGGTTATAGGAAATAGGGAGTACAAAGGAAGATTTCCACTTTTGACAGGAAATTATAGTGTCTGGCACAGGTTTTTAAAGAGCGATCAAGGCTAGAGATGGTAATTGAGGACTCATCCTGGGTGGAAAATGAAGTCTCCTTAACCCAGGAGAACACTGGGCAGCAGACGGGAGTGTTCTGAGGGAACAGAGGTTGATGCCCTCTGGAGCATGAACACCCAAGGAGTGGACACAGGTATGCATCAGCACTCATAGCAGGTATAAGAAAAAAGAGGGGATGAGTGTCAGGAGTAGTAAAGGTGGAGAGAGCCGACTGTCTGCCAGCAGGTTAAAGTGCAGCCTGCAGAAGCTCCGTTCAAAACCATCCAGATAAACTGCCTTCCTATGTCCATTCTTGAAACTGCTGAATTTGAAATCTCTGTTGATCTACAGAGTTGAATCCACTTGGATCACATCTCCTCTGTGATGCAAATTATAGTATCCATGTCCACCTTGTATTCAGACCATCATGCATTTGGCCTCTGATGGTCTGTCTTCCTCATGACATCAGTGTCCCTGACCAAGGTGAGATCTTTTCCTACTGCCACTAGATTATGGAGAGTGAGCACTCCAGAACTGCTTACAAATTCTGCTGCTGTCATCAATTTCTTAATGTCATGGCAAAGAGAGAGCCTTCTGAACCTCCTTGGGCACAGTCAGAATGCAGCTCGGAAGCACTGGTAGTTAGAATTTTTAAGTCAACCCCACCATTCTTAACTCTGTCTTTAGATTCTAAGATTTTGGGCTTCTTGTGTATCCTTGCAACTTAATGTCACTGACCTCATGTGCGTCAGTCAACCAGACAGTTCCTTGTGCCAGTCTTTTGCTTTTTTTCATATTTTTGTGTGGTATGTATGGGCACTGCATGTCACTACACACATGGAGATCGCAATGCAATTCTGGGGCATCAGCTCTCGCCTTTCCCCTTCTTTGACATAGATAATTCTCATGTTGCTACTGCAAATGATAGACTACCTGGCCCGAGAGCTTCAGGGTCATTACAGGCTTGCCTCCCAAGGCTGTGAGCACATCAGGGTTACAGGTTTATGTACTACTTACAACTGGTTTTACATGGGTGCTGGGGACCTGAACTCTGATCATCAGAATTGCATGAAAATCACTTTTAACCACTGAGTCATCTGCCTAGCCCTCTGGGAGCCAATCTTGACAACTGAAGGTAATTTTTCTAACCAGCATTCCTGATGAGTGTACAGATTTCCACAGAGTTGGCATGTGTTGATGCTCTACTGTTGCTATTTATAAGGTTCTTCGGGTGACTCAGAACTATAACCCTTGTTTGTGCTTGTGATAAAACACATTTTAAAAATCTTGGGATCATTTCAATGTACAGAATACCTCTTAAAAATGCTTTGGTCCATGAGGATTTTGCTTAGGCATACTCCTAGATATGATGAAAGGCATCCAGCCTCAGGTAAGGCTGTTTCAGCATCTTCAAAGGAAGGCCAACATAGCTAGACAAGGGAGGGGCATGCCTTCATCTGGGTGTATGAGTTATTTAAAATTAACAAAACTTGCAGAAAACCCCATTCCAAGTCATGACTCTTAATATACCATATATTGTAACAAGACCTGGGAAGACCATGCATCAAGTTTGGGTATAATTAGCATTGCCTCGTATTAAAAGTGGGTCTTTTATAGGAACACAACTCTAAAGCAGTAAGAGTCAATATGTTCTGTGAGGGAAGCTGCATTCTTCTGCCAAGAGAGCCAGTGACCTTCCACCAGTTTCCCGGGGCTCATGGAGAAGGTCTCTTCTGACTTCACCTTGAACTTCATTTTTCATGTGATGCATTTTTTCCATCTTTGACTCTCACTGGTATGTTGGTCTAATATTCCAAATACATAGCTTCTACCAAGTGAACTATTCCCTCTTCACTGTGAAGGGAAAGGGAGGCAGGGGGCAGACATGGCAGCCTCAAACTTCTTCCTTTGACCTGAATCTGCTTCTACCTGCTTTCAACCACACCTTGTTTCCTCACTTGCAGTGCCTCAAATCTCCCAGTCTTTCTGAAGTCTGAGGATACATGAGCTTGGCTCCTTTTGATCAGGGTTTTCTTCTGTGTGCTTAGTCAAACCCACATAAACATCTACTCTGCAATATTTAAATAAGCTTTGTGCTCTAGATAGATGTTAATAAACAGAAAAGTTAGCTATATGTGATAGTGTTCCAATATACCATGCACCATTTCCATCTTCCAAATAATCAGTTATGTTACATTTGTCATTGATATTGACATTGTTCTGGTGTTTATGATTATTATTAAATAACCTGTATACCCTGTGAATTTCATCAGATTTTTCCACTTTAAGGTATCATCTAGGATGATGCATTATATTGAGTCATCATGTTTCTTTGGACTCCAGTCTATAAAATATTTATAAATATCTATCAGTTTTTTTAAATTTTGGTTACTTGACAGAGTTGCGACATTTTAAGCAATATTCCTGAATTTACATTGTTCTGATTATTTTTTGCTTAGAATGAGGCTATGGAGAGCCATTCTCAGAACATCAGATCAAGTGCATACACTAACAACATCAGTACCCTGACCTGGCTAAGGGGGCATTTCTCCTCTACAATGCTACTTTTTTCTTTGTACTCTGGAAAAAACAAATCTTAGCTGTGTTGATAAGGATTTCTTGGATTCTATGAAAATGGATTTAAAGAAATCTATTCGTGAAGGCATCATTGGAGACAAGAAACCAACCACTCTTTCTCTGAATTCAGTCCCCTGTATGTCACTAGGACAGTTTTGTCAATTTAAGAGTACTGATTGTGTAGGTAAATGCACAGATGTCCTTGTTCTGTGTGAAAGTCTTTAAGGGAAGGATACAGAAAAGTGAGAACAAAACCTCTGTGACTTTTCCTATAAGGAGAGAGAGAGAGAGAGAGAGAGAGAGAGAGAGAGAGAGAGAGAGAGAGAGAGAGAGAGAGAGACTCATTACTCCATAGCCACATATTCATAGTCACAGAACATCTTAGAGACTATTCTTTCAGGCATTATAGGCATAGAAACTGAAGCACAGAAAAATAAAATCTCAGCTTGTAGAATGCTTTCCTTTCTTGCATGAGGCCCTGTGTTTGATCCCTGACATTTCATTAACACCATGTTGGCACACACTGAATCCCAGTGTTCAGGGGGTAGAGGCTAAATGAGAGATTCAAAGATTATCCTCTGCTATATATTGAGTTTGAGAGAAGCCTGTGATTCATGCAATCCTGAGAGAGAGAGAGAGAGAGAGAGGGGGGGGGAGGGAGGGAGGGAGGGAGGGAGTGAGGGAGGAAGGCTGGGGAGAAAGGGTGGGATGGGAGGGAAAGTAAGAAAAGGAAAGGAAAGGGAAAATCTTTGACCTAAATCAATCTTGGATCTAGTGGTATGATCAAGTCAAGAACCTATATCCTCTCTAGCTTATTAGCCTTTTGCCTAAAATTCACACCTTCAGTAAGAGTAGATGTAGGGACACATGGCAAGGACTTTATTGCCAGACCAGGCAAGTTTCTACTGCAATCAGCATGCAGGCATTGCAGCTACACTCTGCAGCAGTGTTTGTACCGACTCTTGCATTCCACAGGCAGGATGGAGCATCCATGGGTCTTCTGAGACTTGCAGATGCCACCCAGTTTTATACATTGAAGGTATTGGGCATTTCTTTTGTACCCTGTAAGGGAAAGTAGGATCATGAATAAACAAGTAGTCTAATTTAACCATATACTTGGATTGTGTTTGCAAGGGTTGGCAAAACACAGATCCAAAACTCTCTGCTGGTTCAGGTGTGACGGGAGCTTGGGATTGTTTCCATGCAGGCAAACTATTAAAAATTCATAAGAGGAAGAATCATTGATGCTATATAGAAATGTCTTAAAATCAGATATCGGTGTCCTTAAATTTCAATCAAAAGACAGCCACACTGGCTCACTCACACAGTATAGTGGTTTATTTTTATGCTGAAGGCAGGTATGGCTTGTGACAGCAGAGGTCAGATGGCCCACAGAGCCTGAAGTTTCCATTTCATGGTCCTTTAGAGAGAAAGCCAGTGGCAGTTTCCTTTTCAGGTGAAGAGACATTGGATCAGAAAAAGTCCCTAATTTGACCGTGCCATGACTGTAACTTCCCTTCCCTTCACATGTCCTCCACAAAGCTTTTATAGCAGAAAGTTCTGCTTTAAAAGTTGTAATTATTAGTCCGTGTATTGTCTATCACTACAATAAGTTAAAGGTCATCTTGGAGAAGTCTTTTTCACTTCTTTGGAGCATGTTTGTATGGGCCTAATGTTGCTCTAGCACTGCACATTTGGCATATGACTGGATCATAAGCCAGTTTGACCTATTCCAAGTTCCAAGGTTGTCCACCACATCAGGGTCACAATCACAGCTTACCTAATGATATTTGAATAAGACATGCAAGAAGGAGAAAGAGAAAAAATAAAAATAGCAGCCTCATGGTGAGGAATCAGTTCTTGAGATGGCAGGAGGGATTGTCAGTTTCTATGGGTGGCTCCTTCTTCTAAGCACATCAATGGTTGCAGGTGGTCTGGGAGAGCTAGAGTGATTTGACTCAAGGGATAGCTTTTGTTCCTAGTAGGACATCCAAGTAGGTCCTGGTCTTGAGGATGTTTTACCTGTGGACACATGATTACAAACCTAAGTTTTCTTCTTGTCCAACAAAGCAGCATTTATCCACCATGACAATGCATTTGTAAACAGTGCTTAGGAGGCCAAGGATCCATACTCACTATGATTCCCAGGCAAGTTCAAGGCTAGCCTGGGATATACAGTGAGTGAGTTTCAGGCCAGTGAGTTTTTTTAAGGGAAGACACAAAGATCAAATGAAAATTCTAGTAGGATAGAATTTTCACCTTTTTTCTTGTATTCTTATAACTTGGAGGCGCAATGTACTTTTTATTTGTTTGCTTGCTTGTTTGGAATGTGCTATGTAAACTAATCTGACCTGAACTTTACAGCAGTGCTCCTGACTCTGCCTTCGCACACGATAACCACCTGAGGACATTTTTTTAGGTGAAATACTTACGAAACAATGATTTTACCATATCCCCTCTCAGTTGTGCTTCCTGTCACATGACAAGGTTGACTCCAGACATCAAGTCTCCACACACTCTAGTCATGAACATCTCACCCTTTCAGATTGTGAGAAATCGAGTTCTATTTTTGCAAGCATCCCAGTTCATGGTAGCTTGTTATAGCATCTTTAAGTGACTAAAACAGAAAGGGGAGACTTCATCCTGGCAAGGAAAACGATGGCATGAGCAGAGGGTGGGCATCACATCTGCCACAACACTGGAAATAGTGGCAGGAAGGTGTGCCAAATACTAGCAAGGGGGAGCTGGCTTATAACTCCCATAAGCCCGCCCCAACAACACAGCTCTACTGAGGTTCTAATTCCTGAATTGCCATCAGCTGAGGATCGATCTATCAGAACACATTCATTTGTTTGTGGGGGACACCTGGATCAAACCATGACACTGTAGTAAAGGAAATTTTTCTTAAACCCCTACTGTATTTCTGAATCCTTTTCAGCACAGCATGGAGCCTGTCAATACTTCAGCATTGATGGGAAAAGATATATGGGATCCCAGACTTTTCAAAGTAGCTGATGGCAGCTAATGGTTACTGGCGAGGAGTCAGGTACATCAGTGTGTAGCCACTAGTGCCTTGTCTATTCCACTGAAAACAACCTTCCACCTATGACTGTGCAAGCAAGCCTCATTTCATTCACAAAGGAAGAAGAAGAAGGCATTGATTAGAGGGGGTGAATAAGCAAGGCTTATTTGGGGATATAAGATCAAAATACACGTATGACAAGGTCAAAATGGAAAATAAGTTAAAAGTTAATAGTGAGATCTTAGCTCACACATCCATATAAAGGAACTTACTTTCTTTTAAGCAAAGAAAGGCAGGTCATATACCAGTAGTGATTGAGCCTGAATTCATTTTCAGAATTTACATTTATTTTATGGTTTCTCTTGGGGAGAAAAGAATATTTGCATAATGAAAGAACAAAGCTACAGGAGCATAAGTAGATTTTGTGTAGGCATGGAGTCATGTGCACATGTGATCTCACATGTCTGAGCATTAACGATAAGGAGGGTCATGTATGAAAGATTGTCTAAGTAACCATTTCCATCAAAGAGGAAAGAAAGTGGCAAGAAGTCTGTAATGAAGTGGCTAAAATCTGATTCTCTTAAGCAAGTTTACCAAATGACTCATCATACAAAGAGCTCTGTACCTGAGTCTACTGAGGCGTAGTGGGGGCCAGTCAGACAGCGATTCTTCAGAGCCCACAAATGGACAGGCCTCCTGACCCAGAACTCAGGTGAAGCAGATAAAGACGGCCACCAAAGGGCAGACATGGCCAAAGGTTCCTACCAATCAGCCAGGGACATAGTTCCAGGTCCTGGTGGATTCGGGTCAAATACCAGGGAAATGACTGATTCTCTGGGTAAGTCAAAGAACTTGATCTTGCCACCTTTGAGGTCCAGCACCTAATGAGCGCTGAAAGGGTTGATTTTCATGGTGCCACACCATCTCGTGGCTAGTAGTAGGGGTCCAAGACACTCTCTGGATGTGGGGGCTTGCGAGAGAAACTGTCTGGCCTGCTTAAAGATAGCCAGATAGTATGTCTTGGACGTTGAGCCCTCTGGTGAATCTTGTCGTCCAGTGAGTCCTCTCCAGGCACTTTCTCCAACAGTCCCTTAGTGTGGGCTGCGGCTTCCTGTCCTTCCTTCTCCAGTTCTTCTTCCTGTAAGTGGCTCCAAATTTCCTCCAGGGTCTTCCCAATCACCACAAAGGATGGGCGCAACTTGGGGTCCACATTACAGCAGTTGCAGGTGAACTGCAGAAAGTGGGAGGACAGTCCCCCACAATGTTCTGGAAAGCATCAGAGTCCAGCCCGAAATTCTCTGTGCAAGTCAGATAGTCTGGATCAGCTTGGATATGGGCAATGATCTCACACAGGATGATACCATAATAGACCCTCAGGTGCCATCCAGAAGGGTGGCCCACCGCAGCCAGCTTCTCACTCCCCATGCTAACATCAGGAATCTTCTCAGCCAGGCCAAAGTCAGCCACCACTGTGGAGTAACCATTTCATCTCTCTTTATCAGGCAGCTCTTTGATGTCTGATCCTGATGGAAAATGCTGAGGCTCACTACTATGTATTAGGCTAGTTTCACCCTTACAGTTCAGGGCAAATGCAGGTTACTATCTAGCAACTATTCCAGGTTCCCAGAATTGATATTGTCTGCAAGGGCATGCAATTGTGCTTGAAGTCCACACGCCATGGACCTAAAGGATGTTGGGATGGGAGCATCCATCACCAGCTGCACTTCCTTCAGCATGTTACCTGATCCCTGCTCAACGTGCTCATCTTGAGAGCCATCACCTCAATGGAAGCTTGGCATTGCACCTTGAGCACTTCAGAGAAGAAGCCAGGTCCTATTTTTCACTGGTGAAGTCATCTCAACATGTCAATCTGGAAAAGGCACTGATAAGAGCTCCATAGGAAGATGGCCAAACTCTTCTGGTCTGTGTCATGTTCCCATCCCCTCCACCGCCTCCTTCAAATTCTTTCAGGAGCTCTCTCAAGGGGGGAAGCCTAAAATTGAATTCCCTTTGCTCTGAGTCAACAAATAGTTTCTTCTTTTAAGAAGGAACTCCATACTAATAAGTTTTTTGTTGAATTTTCTCCTCTAGTTGTTCACTGAGGCTGGCCAAGCAGCTGCAGAGGCAGGAGACCCTGGGCAGGCATAGTGGCTTGGGCTGGTGCAGAGCTCCAGCAGCTGGCTTTCTAGCCTGTGGAGGTCGGGTCCCTGGGACAGAAGTTGCCAGCGATCCCTCTAGGCTGCAGGCTACTGCCATGGCCCTGTGGTAGGGGCTGCTCCCCCTGGCACAGTGACAGTGGTCACTGCCAGGACCAAGAAGACAGCTGGAAACTCTGGGATCCCCCACCCCTAACTGGGTTTTGAGAGGTCTGGTGAGGTAATGGTGTGCTGCTCTCCTCTGCATCTCGTGAGAACAGACATACTTGCTTTCCTGATCTCTCCTTAGCCTACCTTTGCTTCAACAGTATAAATTTTATAACAATGATAATTATGATCGTAAAAATGACTTGGTCCATCAAATCTGGAGGCTCCCTGGTGTAGTGGAAAGAACCAGCACTGCTCTTTCATAAGGAAACTTACTCCATCCTTGAGGGCTGCCCTCCTTTTCATCACATTCCTTTAGTCCCCGTTTATCAATGCTACTGCACTGGAGGTTATATTTCAACATATAAATTTTTAGTAGCTGCAAACTTTCAGATCACTGCAGAGGAGAATGATGGAAAACACATCCTAAATGCTTCATCTCCAATCCTTCCTCCTGTACTTGTGGATGAAAAACATTTCGCTAGAATGCTCTAGATCATACTTCCATGGCTCCCTCACCACAGTGCCTCTCTAAAGACTTACCTGGCAGTCCTCTGCTCTCCCAAGCAAAGTGCTAACTGCTCTGTGAGGCAGGGGCACTAGGGGGCAGGTGCATTGTGACATGATTGGGGTCAATGAAAGAACAAGGCTGAGTGAGCCTGTGCAGCATGAAGTTATGTCCCTTAATAACAGAAGTCATACCTGAGTGACATCGGGGTGAGGGGCGGAAAAGAAGTGGGGCTTGTGGAACACCATGTTCAGAGGGTTTCACTCAAAAACAGCAAAACAAGGAAGGGACAGTAGCTGAGAGCAATGCAGCGAAGGGGGGCTTATTTGCCATTTCCACACATACAGTACAGGGACAGTGGAGGGAGAGCATCAGAGCCAAACAACCAAGCTTCCTGGTTTCTCTGGACTATTAAGTCTGTAATATATCTTCCAGCTCTTCCATTTGATTAGAAAGGCACTTCTGAAGAAGAGGAGGTGTGGCAGTTACCTTCAAGTTGATGGAACAAACACCCAACCAGAAGCAGCTTATGGAAGGAAAGGGTTGATTTCTATTTACAGTTTCAAGGGGAAGTTTCATGGTGGCGCAGAAAGTGTGGCAGAGGCAGACCACCATGCATCATATCTTCTCATCAGTGAAGGAGAGAGTGAGCTAACAGGGCTGGGCTACAGCACCCCAAGGCCTGCCCCCAGTTACACACTTCCTCTGGCAAGGATCCACTACCCAGAGGTTCCACCAGCTGGGATTATGTATGAGACTATGGGGGAAATTTTACACTCAAACCACAAGAGGCAATTTATAAACAAACCATGGGAAAATACAAACCAATGTACAAGGATAAATAATAGTAAGCAAGAATGGCAAAGCTGTCAGAATTTCTGTAAATCCTGCCTAGCAGCAATGATGTAAATAGACGTGACCGCTGGCCAAGAAAGGGCTGATCATGGGAATCAAATAGACTGTTCTTGCATCTAAACTTGCACTATTGCAGTGAACAATGACCAGAGAGGCTATTTAAATTTTAATCACTATATTAAACCCCAGGATAGACCTGTGCAGAATAAATCCCAATGCTCAGACTGGAAATCGGAGCTTTTCACAAAAGAAGAAAAACAATCCCCAAGCAGCTTTGAAAACAACTACTTTATTATTGCCTATCATGGTCCTCTGGATTCATCAAGTTCAACTAGGTGTCTGGGTGGGAGTAACAGATGGTAGCTAGGGCTGGAATCTTATCAAGACTTACACGCATGCTGGCAGCTGGGCCAGGAAAGCCTGAAGAGCTGGACTCTGGACCCTGGGGCTGAGTGAGCAACTCTGTGTCTCCTCTTGGTCACCCCAGGTAGGCTCCCAAGCAGGGTGATTTCAGGGTGACCACGATTCTTGCATCATGTTTCTATGATCCAATCCATGTATCTGGTAGCCAGAGAGCCACATGGAAGTTTCCTTGCTTTTATGACATCATAGGTTCTTCAGCTACACTGTGACTGTATTCTCAGCTGAGGCAGTCACAGAGGCCTGCATGAGGCCCACGGAGAGCTCACGTCGTTGATCTTTGACGGGAGAAGGGGCTGCTTCCTGAAAAGCATGTTTGGAAATATAGAAAAAGAATGATCCTTGTGCCAGATAAAGATCCATTTAAAATGAAACTCATATAGTCCCAGCTCTGCCGACTTGAAAAGAGTCTGAAGTTGGAGCTGACCACAGTTTATCCAGCAGGCCAGAATTAATCATAGAAGGTCCCTGCCTGCTGTGGAAACAGCTACAGACACATTGTCTCACTCAGCAGACTCCCTCGAACAGGAAGGAGACTCCATTGTCTCCGTTTCTTCTCATGCATGACAGTATATACTTACCAAAGAGGCAAAGGCCCAGGTGATCCTTCTCAGTCAGTCCTAATGAGTTTCCTGATTTAAAACCAGTTCTTTAAGGGATACTAAGTATATTGGGTTCAATAAAGGGAAAAATGGCTTCAGTCTTTACAATTAGCATAGTTTTCTTGGATTTATTTTTATTCATAAAATTCTATGTTATATAGTTATACCCACTTACTACTGTATTGGAGTTTTTAAAAAATAATATGCATTTTGATCTCTTATGAATGATGTCTTCACATTAATAATATAGAATACATAACATGGGTCAATTGGCACATGGAACTTAGCTGATTGCAAATAAATAGATAAAACTTTTTTTAAAAAAATAAGAAGTGGAATTGGAGTTGGATATTGAATGAGAAATCAAAGTTTGACGATTTAGTTGGTGTGTGAGGTGTTATACCAGGCAGCCAGAACAGCAAAGCAAATGAATAGGGAATATGGAGAAGTGAGTTGTGTGAGAAGATGGGTCCAGGGACTGGGGAGATGGGTTAGTGGTTAAGAGGCACTTGCTTGAAAAGACGGGTCTAGTTTGCACAGAGGTCAAGGTCCACAGGCTTAGTAGATCAGGGTAAATCCATATGAGGAGCTCTAAAGGCTCTGAAGGCCAACACGAAGAGTATTCAGCTGGAGGGACATGGGGAACATTGGCTATCTCTGGCCACCCTCCACTAAAACACACACATACAATAACCCATGTTTACAAGAGGTCAATGTCGCTGTTTTGAACAGAGATTTGCATATATATATAATTAATTTATGAGTTTACATTTAAATTAATTTAAAAATAGTTGGCATACAGAGATATGAGTTTTGTTCATTCTGGTATTTCAGATGCAATTTATTGAAGATAATTCTCACCCCTCTCCTTCTCTCCCTAATTTCTCTCAACCTCCAATTCCTGCTCTCCCCACTTCTGTTTCCATGTCACGTGTGTTCTTTCACCCTTCCCTTGCCCCTCTTCCAGCTCACTCTTTATACTCCACCATAACAGAGATTACATTTTGCAAATAAATCTTAAAAGAACAGCTTCTCTCAGTGGTCTCGGCAATGCGGTTTCTTTATTCGTGTGCCATCTTCTGCTACATTTTTCTGTGGGTAGAAGACCCGTGCCAGTCACCTGTGGGCTGAAGGATGAGATGGAGAACCATGTGCGCCAGTTGGTCCCAATATGAAGAGACTAATGGGGTAATGAAAATGAAGATTATAAAGTGAATGAGGTTCCCTTGCCAAGTTATGACTCTCTAAGTAGCTCCAAATGCAAAAAAAGGATATACGTACAAAAGAAAATCCTAAATTTCACTGAGATTAATTTTATCTCCATTGACAGAGGCATTTTGCTTATGTCATAAGTATCAGTATCACATGTTTAAATAAAAGTTGGAGGAAACCACAGTTATTAGATTGCGTTATAAAGAAGCCTTCTTTAAGATCACATGTACCTTCAATGTAAAGTTCTTTATAATAGATTTAGTCAAGTGAAAAATGAGCTATAAAAAACTCAAAATATTTCTAGTTTCTTATTTCACAGGTTTTAGGGCAGCAGTATGTTTAGGGCCTATATACCTTGGGCAGGTGAGGGGTGCTGCATGTTTGGGGCCTGTGCTTTAGGGGCGCCAATGTGTGTGGAGCCTGTGCACCCTGGATTGGTGAGAGGACTGGCATGGTTGGGGCCAGTGTGTACAAGGCAGCAGCTTGTTTGGGGTCGGGGTGCTCCAGGCCAGTGAGGGGCACTATGAGGTTGGGACCTGTGCCTTTGGGGTGCCAGTGTGTTTGAGGCATGTATACTCAGGGATAGTGGGAAACATGTTGTGTGGGGGGCCTATGTATCTGGGGTACCTAGGTGTTTTGGGCCTATGCTCTAAGGGCACCTGCATGTGTGGGGCCTGGGCACCATGGACTGGTGAAGGGTGCAATGTGTTTGGGGCTTGTGTGTCCACTACATGCTGTCCATCTCCAACCACAACTCTTGTATCAGCCGCCATCACAGAGTGGCTGGTGCACTTGTAACCACCACAACCTGTGCACCTGTGGGTACAATGCCATCCCACTCCAATCTCAGCTTAAACCCAAAACAGAACACTCACTAAAGGAAATAAGACTTTTATCCCAAGGCGGGTAGACCTCCATGCAAAAAAGAACACAACCCAACAAGTTGAGAGATTGCCTAGTCCCACAATGGAAGTTGCCAATGAAAATATAGAGAAGACAACAGAAATACAATCCTAAAATAAGAGCTCAATAAGCTGAGGTCATAACTTCAAGGAGACTTTGACCAAGACAATGGCTAAACTGAAAGCAAAATTCAACAATCGCGTAAAGGAAATGGTACAAAAACATTTCTTAGAGCACACAACCTTTATCACTTGGCTTAACTTCATTATGGGAAATCAAAGGGAGCCCAAAAGAGACAAAAATTAATTGAAGCTAAGCCAACAATTAGAGGACCTCAACAAGCAGCTGGTTGAGCTTTATGAAGACATGATCAAATGCAAGCAGGAATTCTAAGAAGTATCAAGAAAAATCAAACCTGAAATTGAAACTCAACAAAGAGATGCATAAGATGCAGAAAAATGCAACAGAAAACAAAAATTAAACAGAGCTATTAAAAGCCTCTCTAGAAACCCTTACTACCAGAGCTGATAATCTGGAGGATAGAACCTTAGATCTGGAAAACAAGATAGAAATAATTCATCAGGATTACAAAAACTTTGATAAATTCAAAAAAAATCATGTGAACAGAATATCACAGAACTGCGGTATACCCTAATTTGACCAAACATCCAGATCATGGGGATAACCAGAAGAGGAAGAAATCCAGGCCACATGTATAGACAATAGGATCAACAAAATTATTGAAGAAACATTCCCCAATCTCACAAGAGAAGCCAATCTCACAACACAAGAAGCTTAAAGAAACCCAAACAGACAGGACCAAAGGAGAAACTTTACAATACACATCATAGTTAAAACTCTAAACAATAAAAACAAAGACAGTGTACTAAAATCAGAGAAACAACTCATCAATACAAAGGCAATCCCATGAGAGGATGAAAATGATAACCAATACTAATACTGACTAAAGAATATGGTGAACATTCTTAACCACTAGGGAAATGCAAACAAAATAACTTTGGGATTCCACCTTACTGCAGCTAGCATGGCAACCAGTTAAAAAAAAATCTAATGACAATAGTTTTTGGCAATAATGTGGGGAAAGAGGAACCCTCATTCACTGCTGCTGAGAGTGCACATTTTTACAACTACTATGGAAATCAATAAGGAGACTCCTGAAAAAGATGAAAATAGAGCTACCAACTGACCCAGCTCTTTCTTTCCTGGCATCTACCATAATGCCTTCACTCTTCAATACAAAGACATTTGCTCAACCATTTTATAGCTGCTGAACTCACAACAGCTAAGAATTGGAATCACCCCAGAGCCCATCACTGGAAGAATGGATATCAAAGTTGTGGTACATGTACACGTTGAAATTCTACTCATCAGCAAGGAAAAATGACATCATGAAATCGCAAGAAAATGCAAGGACTTGGAACATGTCAGACTCAGTGGACTCCCACAAGCACAGAAAAACACTGCATATTCTCCCCCTGTGTTTTCTAACCAAGAGTTTGGAAGGAGGGAATGGGAGGGCAGTGGAGAAAGATACACAAAACTAAATCTAAAATGCTTATCATAGAATTCTTACCCTCCAAAGGAATAGGGGCATATGGTTTGGTGAAAAGAGCCCTGAATCGGACAAGATGAAGCCTATTCCTAAAATACTTGTAGCTCCCAGTGCCAGAAATTACTCCCCACATTGTGCTGTTGATCCAAGAGACCTATGAGGTCGTTAAAGCAAGACAGGTAATCAAATCACTTGATTACCTGAGGGAAATATAAGACCCTATTGCTGAAGACACCACATGCTTTCAGCACACAGCATTGAGAGAAGCAGTCTGGAACCTGAAAGGAAGCCAGTTCCTAGATGGTTAGCTGGTGTCGTTCTGGAAAGAGGAAATTAGCCAACAACGTTGGGAGAAAGCAGGGGAGGGACACTGCTATAAAACAGCAAACAGTATGACACAATGTACACACCTGTGTAATAGTGGCACCAAACCAGATGAGTAACCAAGAGCTCTCTGATAGGCCAAGAGATCTGCTCAGTGGCAAAGAACCCATCGCTGGAATTGGGATCCAAGCCAAAATCCTATGGAAACCAAGAATCTGGCCTCCAAGGAGAAGCTTCCACTAACCTTGGGATTAATGAGAGGATACTCCCATCATAATCTCTTTAAACTAAAAATGCTTATTCCACTTAACCTATGCTGATCTCACTATCCATTGGAGAATATGTTTTTATTTTTCAGAAGTTAGTGAGAACCCAGAACAACCAAATTCTACAAACAAAATGTCATGGTCTGATCCCGGTGTCCCCCACAAACTAATGTGTTCAGAACGCTCAATCCCGAGCTGATGGCAGTTTGGGTATTAGAACCTCACTGGAGCTCTATTGTTAGGGTGGGTTTAGGGGTGCTATAATCAGCTTCCCCTTGCCAGTGTTTGGCTCACTTTCCTTCCTCTGCAGTGCTGTGGAGAAGGTGATGCCCACCCCTCTGCTCATGCTATTGTTTTCCCTGCCATGATGGAGTCTTCCCTTGAGTCCATAAGTCAAAATCAACTCTTTCTTCCACAAGCCGCTTTTGGTTGGGTTCTTCTCTGTGCAGCAACAAGTTTGACTACAACAGATTTGGTACCAGAGTGTTGGGTCATCTGTTACTGCTAGAACCCTGATTCTGAGCTGTTAGAATTTTCTTGATTTTTTAAAATAAATTATATCTTTATTATCCATATTTGCCTACACTGAATGAGTGAATGTGCTGGTGTCCCCAGTTCCTAATTTCCCTCTTCCCTGTCCCCAGTCAGCTGGATATTCTCCTCCATGGGCAAACTGGCTCAGTCCATGGGGTAGGAGGTTATGGATAGCCTAGAAGTCAACCTGGTTCCACCTCCCCTTTGTATGTTGTTACTGAGGGGGCCGATGTATCTAGAGATACTCTTCCACCATGACTCTTACAATCTTTCCACCCCCTCTTCCACTCAGTTCCCTGAGTCATGGTGGGTGAGTACTAAGGCTGTTTTATTGTTGAGGTCTTAGGGGACTCAGTACTTCTGCTTTAGGTTGTGCTGAAAATCGTTGGTGTCTGTCTCACTGGCTTATCCTGGGTTAACTGACTGGCTGTGTTTATAGGTCTCTTGCTTATCCCACCACTCCCTGTGGGGTTCCATATGGATCCCCCTAGGTAGGTCTGGGGTGGCTCACCTCTTGCCAGGATGTCAGCTATCGGTCTGTTTCATGTTGGTAGGGTTGGAAAGACCACAGCTCTCTTGCTGCCTTCTGAAAAATACAAAGAGAATTTTCATCAGAGAGTGACATCAGTATAGGTTAACTGAGATACACATTTCTGAATTGGCTTGATCCTATTGTGAGTAGCCTCTTTGTAATTCACTTGTACAGTGAATTTCTCTTTGGGGGCCCAAGATTTAGGTTTCCAGTGTATTTTGCCCTGAGTCCCCAATTCCAGTCAAGCGGTCCCAGTCACTGTGTGGATTATTTGGCCAAACTTAAAGCTGTTAATTGCCTCCCCTAGGCTTTGGTGCCTCCATTGCACAAGTGGTTGTGTGTTGGTTTGCTGTTCTTTCCCCAGTAGGAAGTATGTTCAGCCTACTCTTGGGAGCAGACTGCATTTCATATCAGTGGTCTCTGTTTACTTCAACCATCATTGACCAGTTTCACCTGGCAGCTTATGTCTTCCAGCATCTGGTGGCTGGTTACCATTCTAGACCTTGCAGGGTCTCTCCGTGCTGATAGATGGATTTCTGTGGTTTCTTCAGCAACAAGATCTTACCTCAGGCCTGGGATGGGCATTCAAAAGTTTTTTCAGAATCCTGTTTATTTTGGGGACCTCATGGATCACTTTGGTCAACAGTGAGGGAAGGAGCCAGTGACTAGGGCCAGGAGTTGCAGGACTGATCAATTTTAGGTCAGGCATGGTGATACCTCCTGAGTAAGTGGGTTTTTTTTGTTTTGTTTTGTTTTGTTTTTTTAAATTAGAATAGTTTTAGCTATCCCAGGTCTTTTTCAATTCCAGATAAATTTTGAGAATATTTTTTTCTATTCTGTGAAGAAAGAGGTTGGTATTTTTATCGGCATGGCATTGAATCTGTAAATCACTTTTGGCCAGTTTGCCATTTTTAACTATATTAATTCTCCCTATCCATGAGCATTGAGTATCTTTTCATGTTGTCACATCCTCCTCTATTTCCTTCTTGAGTGTTTCATTATTTTCATTGTATAAGTCTTTCACCACCTTGGTTAGTGATATTCCAATGTATTTGATATTTTTTTGAGGCTATAGAAAATGGAACAGTCTCTCTTATGTCTTTTTCTATATGATTGTCTTTTGCATATAGAAAGAGTACTGTTTTTTGTGTGTTAATTTTGTATCCTGCCACTTTGCTGAAGGCATTAATCACCTTCAGGAGTTTACTAATACTATTCTTTGGATCTGATAAATATATATACACACACATACGATCATGTCATCTGCAAAGAGGGATAGTTTAACTTCTTCCTTTCCAATTTGTATCCTTTTTATGCTTTTCTCCTGTCTTATTGCTTGGGCTAGAACTTCAAGCACTATGTTGAAGAGCAGTGTCGAGAGTATACACCCCTGTTTTGTTCCTGATTTAAGTGGGAACTTCTTGAGTCTTTCCCCCAGTGAGTATCTTTTGCACTTTAGGAGTTTTGTATATTGTCTTTATTATGTTGAGGTATAGGCTATGTATGCCTATTTTTTTCAGGGGTGGATGAAGTGGTGTTGAATTTAGTCAAGCCCTTCTCTGCATCTGTTGAGATGACCATGTGGTTTTTGTGGTTGAGTCTATTAATATGGTGAATTACATTTATTGACTTGCATATGTTGAACCATCCCTGCATGCTTGGGGTGAAGCCCACTTAGTCAAGGTGAATAATGTTTTTGACGAGGTTTGGTATCTGGTTTGCGAAAATTTTGTTCAGGATTTTTACATCTAAGTTCATCAGAGATATAGATCTGTGGTTTTCTATTCTTGTGGTATCCTTGTCTGGTTTGGGAATTAGGGTGACAGTAGCTTTATAGAAGGAGTTTGGAAGACTTCCTTCTTTTTCTATACTCCTAAGAAGCTTCAGAAAGAGTGGTTTCAGTTCTATGATGAAGGTTTGGTAGAAGTTGACTGAGAAACCATCTGGTCCTGGACTTTTCCTTTTGGGGAGGTTCTTTTCTTTCTTTCTTTTTTTTAAATTACATTTTCAATTTCCATGGATGTGATAGGTTTATTTAGAGATTTTATCTGCTCTGGGCTAAGCTTTAATAGTTGGTAGGTGTCCAGGAATTCATCCATTTTTTCCTGTTCTCCAATTTTGTGGAGTAGAGGTTTTGGAACTGTGACCTGATGATATTTCCAATCTCTTCAGTATCTGTTGTGACATCACCCTGAATTTTCTTGATTTTGTCTTTGTCTATGAATGCATGCCAGGACCTTATTTTTCAAGAACAAAATAGCAAAAAGCATTCTGCCATCCCCTACAAGACAAGTGTGATGGTTAATCTCTCTAGTTGTCTGCTTGACAGGATTTAGAATCATCATGGGAATAAATCTCATGGCGTGACTCTGACAAATTCTCTAAAGTGGGTTAGTGAAAATGGGAAGACCCACCTTAAAGGTGGTTGGGTGTCACCATTCCATGGGACAGAGTTGTAGACTACATAAAAAGGGGAAAGCTAGCTGAGCAGAAGTATTCCTCTCTCCATGATTCATGACTATGGACCAAATGTAGCCAGCTGCTTCATGACCCTACTACCACACCTACTCCATCATGATGGACTATGTCCTCTCAGATTATAGGCCAAAGTAAATCCTCCTTTACTAAGTTGCTTTGGTCTTGGTATTGCTGAAATGGGACACGGAGCACAAAGGGTTAAGGATGTTTGAGAAACGGGTCAGAAACCCTGGCAAAACCCAGTAGGCGTTTCCCCTATCTCCATCATTAACCCTGACACTCCAGGCTCCCAGAACAAGCCACATGAAACCAGGTTCTCACCCAACTGTGCCTGGAAGGTGGGAGTTCCTCTGCCCCCACCATCTGATATGTGCCAAGCTCACATCTACATGCAAAGCAGGTATTCGCAGGTTGCTGGTTACTGCCAATCTCCGTTGCCCATTCCTTCCCCTCCCTCCTCCTTTACCTCTATTTAACCATGCTTCTACAATAAATGGGGTTATTTTCCACACCTTTCCCCGGGGGTTTCTGCCTGTTATTCTCTCTGATGAGATGAGCTGGACACAGAGGAAGCCATGCTTCCAAGAGCTGTAACACTTCCTCGGGTTTTCGGGCCCATGGACACGCTTCCACAGCTGTCCAGGTCCCCCACTGCCACCGGAGCCGCTGGAGCAGCTGCCACTCGGAGCATACCTGCTGCATCCCTCCCCATGGTCCCCTCTGTGCCCGCCGCTGCTGCTGCCATCAGCAGAACTGGCAGCCGCAGACATGGAGCAGGCCCACACCCCAGTGCCAGCCGGACAAATAAGTTCCCACCCCGCTGCAGCCAGCCGGGACCACGGAGAGACAAAGGCTCTGCTCGTCCAGCCCTGCCCACGCACCTCTCCCTGGTAGCCCCACCTTGGGGCTGACAGCAGAAGTGCTCTCCGCTCCAGCAGCCGACCGCCTCCCCAGGTGCACTCCAGCCCAGCCCTGCCTGCTGGGCCAGGAAAACTCTGCACAGACCTCAGAACCAGCTCCGTTCTTTTATTAAAGCAACACTTTGGTAAGTCACAGAAATGAAAAAAGTATCATAACCACAATTGCCATCACAATTAAACTTCATCTCTTCTCTGAAATTAAAGATAGTTACTTCTGGCTACCAGAAAAATGTGTCTATTGCAAATAAAAATAATATAAATTAACTAATGTAAAAAATTGAAGAGAGCATCTAATTGGTGGAGCAAGTGTGTTTGAGTAGTGTCATTGCAAGGTTTGGTATTGTTCTTATTTGAAATATGGAATTTTTATACTTTGTGGGACTATTTTCATTTATTTGGAGAGAGAGAGAATGAGTGCGCTAGGGCCTCTAGCCACTGCAAACAAACTCCAGAAGCATGCACCACTTTGTGTATCTGACTTTATGTGGGTCCTGGCGAACTGAACACCAGTCATTCAGTTTTTTAGGTGAGGACCTTAACTGCTGAGCCATCTCTCCAGCCCCAATTTGTAGGATTCTTAAATAACTGAATTTTTGGGACTTAAATTATCGGGTCAGTGCCTTCCTGACTTCATCCTATTATCAGAGATATCTATTTAGGTCAAACATTTTCATTCTAAGAAGGTCTCATTTCATTTTCCAATGATGACATTTTGGTAAATCTAAGGTATCACTTTATGTTTGTGCATCCAGACATAGATAATATGCACATTAAGTGAAGTTTGACAGTAACAAAGGAGCTTTTTCCCACAAGCTGGATTCATAAATTCCTTTTTTGCATGGAAGGTTACAGCTTGGGCTGCCTCCCTTGGCCTCTCAGGGACTGGATGGATAAGACAAGGTGGACAGGGGAGGCAAGGGCTGACTGTAGGGAAGCACTCAGAGTATCCAAAACTTGGGGAGGGATAAAGCAGACAGATGATGACCTTGAACCTTGGAACCTCACTGCTGTGCCCCTAATTGTCTACTCCAGAACTTGGAATCATATGCTGAAGGATTTTGGATTTCAGCCTGTGAAGCAAGTCACAAGATCGACGACTACAGTATCATACTAAAAACTAGGAGATGAGATTCTTTGTATTTGAGCAAAGTGCTTTTATTTGGTTTAAGCTTTTCCATGTTTGCTAAGGGAGGAGATTCTGGTTCCAGACTCTTCACAGCAGGTTGTGGCCTCCTTACTTCCTCTTCCTGCAGCACTTGAGTCCAGGAATGCCACAAGTACCAATCTGTTGCCAGTTCCCACTGCATTTGCCCCAACATAGGCCTCTATTTTTGAAGCAAGTAAAAGGATTGCTTATTCCTTGAGCTAGAAGGAGAAAATAAAAACAACTATGTGTTAGAATTAAAAGTATCTTGTCAGAAATGTATAGTCATGTGTTATTTGTAGTAAAACCTAGCAGAATACCCCCCCAGGGTGATGGCACAGGATTTGACTTCTTCAAAAAAGACTAGTACAGCTTCTATCTGAGGGGATATTCATTTTCCTGGGATCATACACTGAGGGTTCTGCTTCATAGCTGAATGATGGTGGCTTCGGATGGAAGTAGGCAGAAACTCTGCAAAGATTCTGTGTGAGCCCAATTGAACCACAGAAGCATGTTTGTGCTTCATGCCCCACCTGTCTTCACACAGAGTTTACTTGTTTCAGCATCAGAAAGAGTCCTAAGAGACTAAATATCTTTAGTGAAGCAGATGTAACTAAAAGTATAGGAACTATTTAGTGAAACTTTCATGCCTAGTTTATGACAGAAGACAAAAATTAACAGTAAAATGGACTGTAGAGATGATGTAGAGCAGTTACAAGTGCTTCCCGTGTAAGCTTGGGGGCTGAGGGTGCCTAAGACCACCAGAGTTTGAATCTCCAGATGCCATGCAAACATCTGGGCATGACCAGATAATCCCAGTTCTGCAGGTGTGCAGAGACCCAAGAATTGCTAGAGCTCTGCAAGCTCTGGGATCATTAAAAATACTTTGGCTCAAAACAAGAGCAGGCAGAACAACAATGGTGCTGAACCCGGGCAATTATATGAGGTGCCACACCACACCGCATACCCCTTCCCACACATAACAAATGAGGAAAAATTAACAGTAGACTAAGCTTTGTTTCTAATATCTAAAATTGGATCTTAATCTCTCCCTTTCCTTCCTTCCTCGCTTCATCTCTTCTTCCCTCCTTCTGTTCTAAATATTGGACATAGCAAAGACTTTGTTGTCTCTCAATATCCAGTGCTTCTTTAACCCAGAACCCATAAACAAAATTGACAGAATTAGGTTTACTCAATATAAGTTCTGCCCAACCTAAGTCTCAGATCTTAACTTCACATTTTCTTGCTTCTCTCTATGGCTATCTTATTCCCTCCCTTAGGTTGTTTATTCCTTTTATTATCTTGTTTCCCTAATGCCAAGGAAGTCATATGGATCAGGCACAATTTTGGAAGCTGCTTTCAATGGCCACCCAAAGCTGTGAGACTCCTTATCCCTACAAAGGGTGTGTGCTCCAGAGCCCTCCACCTAGAAAAACTAAAGAACTGGAAATTCTTGTAAGAGATGCTGGACTGGTTATTGTCTGGTATTCTTTAGGATACCCAGAGACTCTACCCTTTAAACATAAAACTTCTAAAATGTGTTCTTTTTTCTTTCAGGTTAGGAATCAAACTTTCTTCATTCTATTATCTTTAAGTCACCTAATAGAGGCTCTCTCTCTCTCTCTTTCTTTTTTTTTTAACAATCTCTATAATCTCAAGTTTAGCCTGAGGAGTCAATGAGGCAATGAGATACAAATGCTGACAACTGGCTTGGGAATATTTGAATTATATTCATTTAGTGTTTAAGGAAATGCTGTTTGGTTCTAGAAAACAGTCACACCATCATGCTATATAAAATATGCTTCAAAGAAAGTGAAAAAGAAGAGAGAAGGAAAAAGAGAATGAAGAAGAAAAAAGAAAGGTTAAAGTGAGAGAAAAATGGGAAAGAGAAGCAAAGAGAGGGAAAAGGAGAGAACAGAGGAGGGGATGACAACGATGGGAGGGAGGGATATTGGAAAAGAGAGAAACTATGTTCCATCTCCTTTGTGAACCACCCCATTCCTCCACCCATGTTACCTGCAAGAGGACCCAGTAGCATTAGGAGAAATGCAAAGAGCAGGTAATGGATCCTCATGGCTGAAAGCTGGTGAACTTCTCAGAGACTACAGAGAGAGTTGATCACTGCACCTTATATAGGTCCAGGCACCTGGTTCCTGGGTGGAATTCTATACTGGATGGAATTCCAGTAATTCCAGTGATGAAAGACTGAGCATCTTGCCTGGTGTGTCCAAGGAGTGGCCCTTTGGTAACAAAACACATTCGTTCAAAGTTTCTTATGCAAATGGGGGAGGCCCAAGAGAATTCCCTCCTGCTCTCCAGACCTGGCATTCCTTCATCTCTTCTTCTTTAGGTCATAGGATGAATGGAATAAAAAGCTCAACCTGCAGTAGGGCACAGACTTTTGGGAACAGCCTGACTTTACTAACCTTCTGTTGTATGGCAAATCCATCCATATTGAAAGCAGGAAACAGCCATTGCCAGCTTTATCAGAGCAGCCGGGACAACTAATGGGAGGAAGGCTGAGGAAGGGTCATTAGACCCCAGCTGATATCTCAGGCACCCCTGTGCCAGTTGAATGCAATGACACATGAGGTTTCCTGGATTCAGAAGGAATTAGAGTATATACAGGTAAAAGATGAAGGGGCAGTGGCTCTACCAAAGATGTGATTTGGGGTATGCATGCTCTGTAAAAAAAACCCTGACCCTGAGACTGAGGAAAGAGCACCCATGGAGATGAGAGAGAGAGAGAGAGAGAGAGAGAGAGAGAGAGAGAGAGAGAGAGAGAGAGAGAGATCCTCTGGGGTCTAAACCCTCCTGGGCAAATACAAGGAGCTGCTTGGCATGGGCATGAGACTTCTCAGGGGTGCCACTGCTCTGGGGTCCCCATGCTCTTGAAATTAGCCCTTACCCTGAGGCTGAGAGTATCCAAGGAGTAATCTAGACTCAGGGAGCCCCATAAAAGAGGCTACTGGGGGAGTGAGGGGGCTCCACATTCTTGTAAATAATCATTCACCCTGCTCAGTAACTAATCCCAATAAACTTGTTGGTTCACCAGAATTTATGCATTCTGCCATCTGAACCCTACTGGGATGAAGACGTGTTTATAACCCCCTGGGAACAGTTTCCTGTGACACTTTCTCTGTCAGACTCCAGCCCCAGAGGAAACTAATTCCACTTAGATCCAACCATTCCTGGATGCAACATGGCTGGCTCCAACCCAGGGTTCCCCAAACTTCCAGTATGGGATATAGGACTGGTTGACAATGGGAAGAAAGACCAAGGGGCCCACTCTCCACAAGTTATAGGATGGAAATAGTCATGTGAAAAGTCTATAGAATTCACTCACCATCCACTTAATGTGATGGACATGGTGTCAGACAGGTAGATAGGTGTGATGTTTCTGCTAACACATACAACACACACACACACACACACACACACACATACACAGAGAGAGAGAGAGAGAGAGAGAGAGAGAGAGAGAGAGAGAGAAACTGGGTAATCTTTTTGCTGGCATATCTCCCTGTGCCTACCTATGACAAAGCCAGTGAGTAATCTGGTCACCAGGTGACGCCCAGCTCCATATGGCTTGGAGACTTTGAGATCTGTCATTTCTTGGCTTTCTGTGAACATTAAGTTGGAGTCAAGCTCCAACTGGTATTCTGCTGTGGGACCCTAAGGGGGGTCAAGGACCTCCCATAGCCTCCCACTGCTCTTAGTAGCACGTGTCTTAAAAGATCTCCTGTGGCTCAGGGCTGAGCAAAAGATGGTGTCATCTAGAACAACCCAGATGCTCATTTTTATCCAAGAAAACCATGATAGTCATGTCTCGTGCTAGAAGATTGGCAGTGAGGCTCTGCTGAGAGAAAATAAGCTACATTAATCATGGTCCATTCTTTTTTCCACCTATAAGAACTTTCAACAAACAAGCACTTAAGCAAAAGTCTATAATGTCAGTCAAGTTTGACAAGGACTAGAAGGAGGTCTCCGTAAAGGGATTTGAGAGTGGAGAATGAAGAATTTAGTCATACTCCAAGAAATTTCACTCACATTGCTGTGTTTGCAAGGCCAATTATTTTGGGCTGAGCAGAATTTTTTTGATATATAGTAAGTATGTACGTTTATGGTGTGCTGTGTATCTTTTAGTTTTCCTTTTAAAATTTTATTTACTTGTATTGAGAAGTTAGTTAGTTTACATTCTTTTGATTTTTATTGGGAACTTTAATGTATGAACAGCTTAAAATTGGTCGTGTTCCCACTGGGTTACACTTTATGTCCCATCCCATACCCCCATTCCACTGTGGCGTAATCAGAGTCACTAAGAGGTACTAAACACACCAGGCATTTTCTGTTGGGGGGAACATCTCAGGGCATACCTTCCCTCTCTGTGGTTCTTACATTGTTACTGAAGTGTTCTTTCTCATAGGTGGATCCCAATATGAAATATTTATTTGTTTATAAGTTATAGTAGCATTAGTAATACTGGTTAGGAAGATTGAATAAGGCTTTCAGAGTGGAAAAGCAGGAAGGGATCAGGGAAGGGGATATTTGACAGGCAAGAAGAAGAACAGGATATATGAGGTGGAAGCTCCTGCAGAGGATAGGAGTCAAGGAGAGAAGAAACAGACAAAACTAATGATAGCATAAATCAGGACCATAGAAATTTTCATTCCTTTTAAATTTTTTACAATTAATTTTTGACAGTCTAATACATGTGCTATGTCAATACACATACAACATGCAATGATTGAATCAAGGTAATTAACATATCTATCACCCTACATTGTATAATTTCTTTGTGCTGATTTCATCCAAACTCTTCCCTTAGATCTGTTTTAAAATATGCAATACCTTTTTAACCATAGTGATGCTACCATACAATAGAACATGAGCATCTAGTTCTCCTGTTAGTGTACGTGCCAATGACCTCTGCTCTATCCTCTGCTCTCCTGCCTTTCTCTGGTCACCACTCATATACACTGTAGTTAGAAAGATTTTCTAACATAGCTGGTAGCAGTACTGAGTCAGTAGGATCTTCAATGATGTTTTAATCCACAGAGGAAGTTTCTGATGGAACAAAGAATGAACGGGCTGGGTTAGAGTACAGTCAGAAATTACCTGAGGCTGGAGTAAAGCCACCTGGGCACCACACCTCTTCAGAACTTTGTTTCCTTGCATGTAAGAAGGCTCCTAGAAAGAAGCATGTTCACACATTCCCAACACTGAACATTTTCCAGATCAAGGAAGCCCATGCAAAAACAGAATGTGACAAAAGCCTATAATCTTCAGTCTCTGTTAAGAGTTTATTTTTCTTTAAGAGTTGCTATATTTCTTTCAGCTTCTCACAACGAAAGAGACATATATTAGTTCTTTGTTACCACAAACTGCCTGAGTAAATCAACTTAGACGGGAGAATAATTTTGGCTCAGAATTCAAGGGCTTCAGTCCATGGTCAGTTAACTTCATTATTTTGGGTCTTTCTAAAGTCCCAGAATCATGGGTAGGAACTTGTGGTGGAACAAAGCCATTGCCCTCAAGGCAACCAGGAGTCAGAGGGCTATGAGTGGGAATCCTAATATCCATTCCTAAGGCCTGTGCCCAATGACCAAGCTCTCTTTCACTAGGCCTCACTTGCTAAAGAATCCACCATCTCCCAACGGAGCTTCAGGTGGACCAAGACTTTAGCACATATCTTGTTGTGATCATTTAAGATTTGCACCATTCCAGGTATGGCACTGCATGCCTATAACCCAGCTACTCAGGGAGCTGAGGCATAAGGAGCACAAGTTCAAGACCTGCCTGGGCTACAAAAGGAGGTCAGGCCATTTAGAGAGACTGCATCTGAAGTTGAGGGGGATGAAAAGGGTGCTGAGGAGGAAGTTGAGGGGCAGAGCACTTGCCTGGCTTATGCATCACCTTGGTTCACTCCCCAGGATCACAGAGGTAGAAAAGTTCTTTCCCAAGACACTTCTTCACACTTTGCTCTATGTGATGGCTTGAATAAATGCTCCCCATAGGCCCATGTGTTTCCAATATTTTGTCCCCAGCAGGTGGGAATTTGGGAAAGGAGGTGTGTTGCTGGGGTGGGCTTGCTGGGAGCCCAGCTCCAAGCCAGGTACTTAGGTTACTTCTTGTGATGTGGAGATATGAGCCAGACTTCCTGCTTAGCCCTGTCGTGCTTTCCTCACCATAATGAAACTTCCCCAATGGAGACTGTAGGCTGAAGTTAACCCTTTCCTCCCATGAGGTGCTTTGGGTCAAGTGTTTTGTCCCAACAATGAGAAAGTAACTGCTCCACCCTAATTATCTCAACATGTGTTTCCATGGAGAACATCCCCGTGTAAATCACAGTCCCTTTCACGCACATTAAAATGAATCTCTCCTCAATATCACTTGGTATCTAGTGAATATTCACATTTCCCCTATTTTACCTAGTAGAGAAGTCATAGCTATTGATTTGTTTTTCCTAGTCATGTTTCTTTATACTTTGAGCAATCTTAATGAATCACTGTGACACTAAGATGGAGTTTTATTGGGCTGCAAAGGTTGAATTAAGTTAATGGTTGCCATATTTTTCATGCTTGGCACTAATCCTAGCTCATCCTTCCTTCCTGACTCATATCCTTCCAATTATTATTGAAATAATATGCTGTAATTGAAAAATTAACCCAAACAAATGTGAATTCTCCCCACCCATCCTGTTCCAGTCCCAGAAAAGCATCAATAGTTTTTGTCTGTATGCTTATTTCCTATTATATCTCAGTGGGTCAGTGAAGGCCTTGTTAAAGAAGGAGGCAAAGATGGTCTGAAATATGAAAAGAGCCATGAGAGGCATTGTTCTTGCATTTGAGGAAGAACCCCAACAGGGCAGTGACAACTACAAGGCTGCCCAAGAACTCTGGGCTGCCTGTCCCATCAGGAGCCCCTGTGCCCACAGCTGCTGTCTTTCTAGAAAGTCCTTAACTCCTGTTATTCATTTTTGTGATGGTCACTTGATAGCGACCCCAAAAGGGACAATGCTTTTTCCTCAAAGACAGGGTGACTATTTTGCCTCATCCTGGAAGACCATAAGCAAAGACCACCTCACCAAGAACCACAGATAACGTTATATAGGAGAACTGCTGAGTTTAGATAAAATCTAAATGAATTTTGGTTTTCATATGCTTGAGGTAAAGTGAGGATCTCTGTCAAAAGATAATTATAGGGCTGAATATATTGCTCAGTGGTTATGAGCACTTCCTTGCAGGAATGAGGGCCTGAGAAAGTCTGACAGACTGCTTTGAATTCAATCCTCTGGATCCATAGAAACAGCCAGACATGGTCACATGCATCTGTAACTCCAGTTCCATGGATAGCAGAGACCTGAGACTTATTGGGGCTCATGAAAAAAAAAGGCAAACTCAAAGAACAGGTGGAACAGTGATTCAGTGGAACCCCCAACTTGCTGCTCCAGCCACTAGAGGTAAGCGGATGAAGCACTGTGTGAACACACACATAAATGATAATACACACACAAGTTAAAAACCCAAACAAGACAGTCTCAAGCCTGGGACGCAGGTAGGTTTATGACCCTCTTCTTAAAGGGGAGGTAAAGCTGTTCCTCTACATATTTCAGCTGTACCTTAGAGAAATGAGTAGAGTTGGAATCTCTGGGGAGAGGGCAGAGTAAAAATGAACAAAAATATTTAAAGGATTGTATAAAATTACCTTCAGTCTCCATGTATAGGTTATACATTGAAATAAGAGTCAATTTGTTTTAGATTTGGATCCTCTTCCCAATATTATGCGAATATCCTCAAATCTGAAGAACTCTAAAATCTGAAACAATTCTAGTCAACAAAAATAAACTCAAATCTTATCTGTAATGATGTAGGCATCTAGGGGCTTCTGGTTCAAGATGGCTGACTAGCAGACACGCCACATCCCTGGGGAAACAAGGGTCAGGGTTTTCATGGGGATCCAGGTCATGGACACAAGCTGCGGTCACTGCCGCCAGAGGCTTTCCCTCAGCCTCTGCCGGCTTCCCTCGGATTCCTTCTCTGTCCCTCCCACCCTCTGCGTGTTCCGCACGTCTATCCCATACCTCCCAGGCCCTCGAGTGTCTCTCATTTTCAACTTTTTTTTTCTTTTTATTTTCTCTTGCTCTTACGTAGCCCCTCCCCCCCATCCTTTGGGTCTCCAGCTTGTCTGCCCTGTCCCTCCAGGCCCTTGATAATCCATTTCCTTGCTTACTTTTTTATTTGTTTGTTTGTTTTGTTTTTGGCCTGCCGACTGGGACCTGGGCTCTTACATAGCCACTCTTCCCGGGGTCTCCAGCGCATCTGCCCTGCCCCTCCAGGCCCTTGCTAATCAATTTCCTTGATTACTTTTTTTCCCCACCAACCAGGACCTGGGCTCTTATGTAGCCACTCCCCCTGGCCTCCATATCTCCAGCGCATCTGCCCGGCTCCTCCCTTAAGGTTTTTGCTAGTCTATTTTCTTGTTTACTCCCTTTTTAATTTTTTCTTTTGCCTCTTTTTTCTCTCCCCTTTTCTTTTTCTTCCCTCCTCTGTGGCGCTTTCTGCCCACTGAACCCTGAGGCTTCCTTGAGCCCTTACCCCTATGGTTTTCCCCACCTGTCTACCCCCGCATTTCCCTCAACCCCGGGTCCCCATGGTACCCCGGCCCACCGATTCTGCATAATCCCCAAATATTATTCCCTGAGGTATCCTCCAGCTCCGGGTCCTGCTGTTTCCCCACATGCCTGCCTGCTCCTGTGGTTTTCCCGCAACCTGGTTCCCATGGTTTCCCCACGGGATAAATAGTCCCTGGGTGGCAGTGACAGGCAGCTGACCCCCTACCCCATCTTACCTTAACCCTGAGGGGCCCCGCACCACCTAGCAGGCTACACAGGACCTGGCACCCCACCCTCTGCCTACTTAGTCCCCACAGCCCCACACCCTCCTCTAACAGGGTACCCCCAGTATCACCATCAAAGTCAAGCCAGTGATCTAAGGGCACACACACTCACAGATTAAACAAGTGAATGCCCAACCTTACCTGTGGAGTCCAGTGTACTCCCAGAACACATTAGCAAACTGAAATCAGATCAAAGGCTTCCGACCAATCACCTCAACTGGAATCAAAATGGGCAGACCTCGACGCAAGAATATATCACCAGTTGAGGAAACCATGCCAAATGGCAACAATGATGCCACTAAAGAGAGTGAACAGAGGCAGATTCAGGAAGACAAGAATCTAAACTCTGTTCATACTGGCACAGATCTTAAGGAGATCTTAATGTTAGTCATGCAAGAAAAGATGGACCAACATATTGAAAGGGTACAAAGTCAGCTCATTAGCTTTGCCACCAGGCTTAATATAATTGAGGAGAACCTAATGGACCTCAGAAGAGATATATCAGAAATAAAGACAAACCTGCAAACTGAAGGTATCAAAAACCAGCTTTCCAAATTAACTGAAGACATCTGCAAACATAAGAATGACTATCAGGAAGAAGTAATTAAATCAAACCTTGAAATGAAAACATATCTCAACAGGATGATAGAAGCAACCCAAAAAGAAGTTGCAGAAAACAAAAACCATATTGAAATAATAAAAATGTCCTTAGAATCTCTTACTAACAGGATTAACCACTGAGAAAACAGAACCTCAGACATGGAAGACAGAATAGAAGAGAATTCAAGAGAAATCAGAACCTTGCCAAAATTCAAAAGAGCAAGTGAACAGGATTCAAGGGAAATGTGGGATACCATAAAAAGACCTAATCTCAGGATCATGGGGATCCCAGAAGGAGAAGAAAACCAAGCTAGGGGCATAGAGAATATTTTCAACAGAAATATTCAAGAAAACTTTCCATACTTGGCAAGAGATAGTCCTGTACATCTGAAAGAGATATGGAGGACCCCAAACAAATTGGACCAAAAGAGGAACACCCCAAGACATATCTTAATTATAATGCCAAACATTGAGGATTAAGAGAGAGTCTTTAGAGCAACGAGAGAAAGGAAACTCACATATAAAGGAAAACCCATCAGAATCACCTCAGACTTCTCCAGAGAAACTGTTAAAGCCAGGAGAGCTTGGAACAAAGCGATCCTAGTCCTAAAGAAGTACGGATTCCAACCTAGACTACTGTACCAAGCGAAGTTATCCATCATAATAGATGGGGAAATGAAAGTATTCCATGAAATTAACTAGCTCTACAATTACTTGAACACAAAGCCAAACCTTCAGAAGATACTTCACAAGATATCCCATGTAGATGAGACAAATATCCAACCTCAGGAAAGGAACAGAGAACAAGCAAGGTAACACTAAAGAGATAACAACAACAGCTCAGATATCAACCTCCATATTCTCTCCAACATGGCAGGGTTTAAAGCAAACCTCACAGTTATAACTTTTTAATGTAAATGGACTCAACTCTCCTATAAAAAGACATAGGATTGCAGGTTGGATCAGGAAAATGGACCCTTCCATCTGTTGCCTTCAAGAAACACACCTTTTTGTTAAAGATAATAACCTACTGAGAGTAAAAGGGTGGAAAACAATTTACCAGGCATGTGGGAAAAATAAAAAAGCAGGTGTGGCTACTCTAATATCTGACA
>PVHP010012520.1:0-20565 GCA_004024765.1 Zapus hudsonius
CCAGAGAGTAAATCCCTGAGTCTCTAATGCTTTGCCTCTGTTCCAGCCATTCCCACGGCCATTAAAGAGCTTCCTCGGCGCCCCAGAAGCCCAGAGGCTTATACGCGGTGTCTTCACACTGCGCCTCCAGGAAGCTGCCTGGTTACTTGGCTGATCATTGCATCTCATTGGATTCCAGTTCTGAGGACAGGAACTAGTTGAATTTAGCATTATGCCTGGACATTGTAGATTCTTAGGAAAGTCATGTTTTTTTTCCCCTGTTACCATTAAATCTCTTTTACTACTTTTAAACTAATTCCTAAAAAGAAAAGAAACAAAAACACAGATGGGAGTGAGTACGTTCAAGATTTTTGCTTATGTTTAGACATAACTATAAGCGACTATGGAGAGGGACAGAGAGACAGAGAGATTTTCTCCCAGTGGTGTCAGTAAAAAAAAAAAAATAGCGTCACGCCAGCATTATAGCTGATGTTGGGTACTATTTATAAAGCTGGCCACAGCCATGTCAGAGTTTTAAAAGAAACCAAACATCTGGGCGCATTCCAAAGCAGAGCGGAAGAGCTAGCTTAACGACACATCCACAGGGAAATCTGCACTGTAACAACAACAACAACAAAAAGTTGCAATTTGCCTCTGCTAAACATACTCTCATGCCTCACAGCTCTCGGGTGACCTCATTTTGTACCCAGTGCAATGACGAAATCACACATAGCTGCTCTATTTCCAAGTCTCAAACAGGTTGCGAAGTGACTGAATGAAGGCTGGGTAGCAGCACCCAGCTCCTGGGTGAAGGCTTTCCCGGGCTCTGTGGACAGTGGGCAGTCAGTTAGGAGAGGTGTGTGCTTGCCAACTCCTCATGGAGCAAGAATGAATTTAAAAATTATATGCATAGAACTCTTGGGACTAAAAGGGAAAGATCGTGATTTTGCCAATATTTTGTAGTTCTAAAGGCAAGGGTGCCCTACTTTCAGCAAAACCAATATCCCTATTTTGAAAAGAAATATAAGAACTAAATTGTCCAACTCAGATAACAAAGTAAGCTCTGCAAAGGTTGTGGCCTGTTTTATTCAACAGGAGGTGCTCAGCACCAGCACGCAGCCTGCACATCTCCCAGAACAGAGCTGTCGGATGGCCTGTCCCCTTGGAACCCTTAACCTACCGCAGAATATACACACACAGCAGTCTGGTCCCACCTCCTCCCTGCATAGGTGCAAGTGGGCTGGTGAGACCCATGTGTGGCACAGCCACGACTGCTGAGGATATTTGTTTCCTGGGAGATGCCATCTCTGGACCCGTCTTCCCAGCCTGTTTTCCTACATCACCCCACATCTCCAGCCCCCATGTTCTATTAGCATGGCGTAGGCAGGCTCCTTTTTTGTTTTACAAAACTTCTTCCTGCTTCCAGTGAAGTGACAACCTGAAGAAGAGGGAACAGCAGTTTCCAGCTTGGCTGTGGCTTTGGGAGTGACTAACACACAGGGAGTCTGTCAAGTCTCGGGCTCTCCAAGTGAGCAGATCTCAGGGCAGAGAGCAGCCTAGTGGGGGCAGCTACGCACTACTAGACGCATGGTGTCTCCCCTATTCCAGTTCCGTTTCAAAACAGTCTTTTCAAAACAATATTTCTGAGATGCTTGTAAGGCATCCAGGCCAGTCTTACATGAAAGAACACACCTTCCTAATTGGGACAAGAATCTCAGATACCACCAGGTCGCATTCCACTTTTGTAATTTTATTACTTGTTGTTACCATAGTGATCTTCACATTGCTGGTCAAAACACCCCAACCAAAAGCAACTGAAGGGAGGAAAGGGATTATTTTGGCTTATTTGGAGGAAGTTTCATATGGCAGGGAAAAGATGGTAGAGCAGACGCTAGACTTCACTTCTTGTCACAGCAGGTGGGAAACAACAGCAAGAGAGTGAGCTGAGCTCTGGCAAGCAGGAGCTGGCTCGAACACCCCAAGGCCTGTCCCCAGAAACACACTTCCTCCAGCAAGGTTCTACCTCCCAAACTGCCACCAGCTGAGGACCAAGCACTCAAAACACATGTGACTACAGGGGACATGATTCAAACCATATCTTGGTGTTAAAATAACCCTTAAAGGCTCCGTATACAATATGTTGAAAGTCAAGGAAAAATATAAAGAAAAAGATCCATAATCTCAGGGTCCAGGGTGAAGCTCTCGCCATGTTTTGCTCATTCTGACACACGTTCATGTTCCGCTGGCTCAGGAGACATTCCACTTACAGCTCTGTAAGCACTGGTTCGAGGTGTTAGCATTCTTCCAGTGAGTCTGTAAGGCGATCAGCTATTTTCCCGTGTTTATAATGTATGTGGTTATTTACTTCTCTGCTGGAGGAAGAGGGAGACAGGAGGCACCATAGTAAGCTCAGGGCAGAGGCCCAGAAGTAAATCAAACAATACAGAAATCCTAAAAACCCATGCTTTCTAGAAAGACTGCCCCTGTGATAGCCAAGAAATGTTATTTTTATCTTTAGAGACAGACAGACAGAGAATGGGCACACCAGGGCCTCTAGCCATTGCAAATGAACTCCAGACACATGCACCACCTTGTGCATCAGGCTTTATGTGGGTACTGGGGAATCGAACTCAGGTCATTCTGCTTTGCAAGCAAGCGCCTTAACTGTTAAGCCATCCCTCCAGCCCTTAACCTTCAATAATTTTATAGCTAGGAAGACGCAATCTCACTTTCATCTTAACTAGCATCATCACCGTTATGACTACTGGAATGATTATTGGTGATGGTTTCTGACTATCCACTGCCTCACCACCACACCACACCGCCACCCTCACTCTACAGAGAAATAACCAAAGCCCAGTGAAGTGACTTGTCCAAGGTTAAACAACTCACTTCAGAGCCAGGACTCCAGCCTGGCTCTACCTAAGTGTGACACTGTGCTGACGGCTCAGGAACTCAGGCATTACCCACGTGATTCCAGCTGCTTCTTTCTCTCAGCCATGACACATTTATTTTCCTCTGTAGCGAAACAACCTTCAGCACTCGGGATGTTTTGACACTATGCCACAGAGAGATTCACACATCACCTTTCTGACTTCTCCCTGGCTCACTGCAACCCAAACACCCACCCATCTCCTCACAACCACTGACACA
This sequence comes from Zapus hudsonius, assembly GCA_004024765.1. Lineage (NCBI taxonomy): Eukaryota > Metazoa > Chordata > Mammalia > Rodentia > Dipodidae > Zapus > Zapus hudsonius. Next base: position 3,133 of record PVHP010012520.1, read on the forward strand.
GTGTCTTCTCTAAACATGAAAAGAATTTAAAGCAGCCTCACCTATAGCCTCTCTTGAGACTACAAGCATCCTGGAGTTAGTCAACCCCTACTGGAAAAGAGCAGGTAAGTCACATCTGCGGAATAACCTAATAAAACAGGCCAGCTTGAAAGCAACGCTCTTGCAAAAGCCCATTTCAAGGGGACTTCCATTCTTTGTCTGGAATAGCGATGGGAGGAGCTCATGACCCGACAGCATGATGTTAGGTGCATCGCCAGGTTAACCTCTGCCCATCACTGTCACTCATCAAAGGCCTGAGATAAGGTGTCACAGCCCCTCAGCCCAGGGGTACATCATCTCAAAGGTGGCTTCGAGGTCAGAGCTAAGCAGAGCCTGGCATTAACCAACAATGGAAGGTCAGGAGTGAGGGTAGGTCACTGTCTTGAAATTACACACTTGCCTAGAATTGGTGCTGCAGATGAGTCCTGCAGCGTTATAAACCAGCCTTGTGCAGGCTTTGCAGCTCACTCGGAAACTCCCAGCCAATCATTGGCTTGATGCAGCTTACTTAGATGGATAGGATTTTCCTACAAATCACTTGATGAGTATGAGAAATCTATGTTCCTGCCGCTCAGCATTGCAGAATTTTGGTTACCTCTAAACCTCTCTAACTGCTCTAGAGTTCTTATAGCTCCCACTTGCCTCCACAGGACTTACTATTTGTTACGCTATTTGGAAATGTTGCTGTGTTTCTCACTGGCGTTTTTCTTCCAAAGAATGAAAGAAACCTTAACCAGCAAGTTATTTGGAAGGGCCTGTACTTTTGAATCCTGAAAAATAAGTATTTCGGCTTTTTAAAAAACACTCTAGGATCTCCATGTCAGAACCATATGGAGTCCATGACCCTAAGACTATTAGCCTGGCCCATCCTTAGAGCTATTGCTCCCAACACCTCCTTCACCCTTTGTTGTAGTCAGCAACACGCCACTGGGATGAATCTTCAAACCAGGCACAATTTGGGGGAGGAAAGTATTTATTTAAGCTACAGATCCAGGGGATGTTCCATAACAGTGAAAGAGGCTGGCTTTCACAGGTCCGAGCAGAGAGGAAAAACCCATCACCTACACCACACACACAGCAAACAGGCAGGAGGGCAAGGAGAGAATTCTTTCACCTTTATATAGCCTTAGGGTGGTGTCTTGCAATTCTATCCCAGACTGAATGGCTTCCTGAGTTCTGGAATTCCCTTCCTGCACTGCCCACACAGGAAAGGATGTTTTCTTCTAGCCCCAGCCCATCAGCTGGATGCAGCCATCACGGGCCCTGGGCATCCAATCTGTGGGTGCCTAATCATAGGGTGTTCTCATCTCCAAAACCCCATCACCTTTTCTCACTGAAACCTCACTTGCTCCCAGTCTGCTCTTTCTTCTTTCTTTAAGGACATCTGAAAAGAATAAGGAACATCTAAATAGATCCATAAAATACCAGCACTTCTCTCCTCCCAGACTGTCTGAAATGTGTAGCACAGCCTCTTCCTGCCCCCTTCCTTCCTCACTTCCTCTTAGACATCAAGAAGACTGAACAGGACCCACGACCACCTTCTGAATTCACCTCACCCCAGGAGAGCTTCTTAAGGTAAAAATTAAGGAAGGTAAGCTTGATTTCATGCTTCCTATTGGAAAGAAGAGAGGAAGGGAGAAGGGGAAAAGGAAGGGAGGGAAGAAGAAAAGGAAGGAAGGAAGGAAGGAAGGAAGGAAGGAAGGAAGGAAGGAAGGAAGGAAGGAAGGAAGGAAGGAAGGAAGGAAGGAAAGTAGGAACGAAGTCTTCAGGAGGGGCATTAATGAGAAATCTCTCCACTGGTTCCTGATTGCAGGCAACTGGGCCCGGCTGCTCTCCCCTGGGATCTTGGTGGAGGACCTTGGTAACGCCAGGTACTTGAACAAAAGCAACCCTCCCCATAGGGAGCTCCAGATCTGCAGTCTACAAGAGTTTCTCTTCTTTTTTTTCCCCCCTGAGGATTCTCCATCCATGCCCTCCCTCATCTCAGCCTTATTAATTCAGTCATAACTCCTCAAGAATTTACAAGGCCCCCTTTGCAGTGAAAACCTCAAGAGACAGCATCAGCAGGAACCTTTGGATTTTGATTTAGAGAGTGAGAACACTCTCTGAGGTTTCTCTCCCCGAGTGGGCGCATCAGCCCCATGGCCTGCCAGGCCAGGCCCTTTCCCTTGTCCCTACAGACTCAACTCCTTCCTGCACCACAGGAAATGAAGCCACCCAAGAGAGTCCCCACCCAACTCGACTCATCCCACCACACCTGCCAACCAAACTGCTGTGGCTCTAGAAGGTTCTTCCTACCTTCAGCTCAGCCCTAGCCTGTCCTCCTCGATTCTACTCCACACAGTCCATTCTCCCTGCCCTCCCCACTGGGGCACTTCCAGCCTCAACAAACAAATGAACCATTTCTATGTTTTCCATGTTGGAGGGAGAAATGCTTCCTTGGCTCTTACATACTCCTGCAGTTAACATTTCATTTCTTTGCACCTCTGTAGGACAACACTCCTCCATAAAGTTGTTTACATGTGCCGCCGCTTCTCCTGGAACCCACTCCACCTCCTAAAGTGCTCTTGTCTGCCTGGCACCAGGTGCCACAGTGCTGATGCTGCTTCCCGAGCCTCTTCCTGCAGCACAGTGTGACCAGGGCATCCATCACTGCGCCCTCCTCACAGTCCTTCCTTGCTGAGTTCTGTAGACAATCTCTTCCTTCTTCCTTCCTTCCTTCCCACCTGCCTGCTTGCCTTCCTTCCTTCCTTCTTTCTTTCCTTCCTTCCTTCCTTTCTTCTTTCTTTCTTCCTTTCCTTCCTTCCTTCCTTCTTCCTTTCCTTCCTTCCTTTCTTCTTTCTTCCTTTCCTTCCTTCCTTCCTTCTTCCTTCTTCCTTCCTTCCTTCCTTCCTTCCTTCCCACCTGCCTGCTTGCCTTCCTTCCTTCCTTCTTTCTTTCCTTCCTTCCTTCCTTTCTTCTTTCTTTCTTCCTTTTCTTCCTTCCTTCCTTCTTCCTTTCCTTCCTTCCTTTCTTCTTTCTTTCTTCCTTTCCTTCCTTCCTTCCTTCTTCCTTCTTTCCTTCCTTCCTTCTTTCTTTCTTTCTTTCTCTCTCTCTTTCTTTCATGTGTCCATGCCAAGGTCTCTTGCCAGTGTAAACAAATGCTCATCCAGCTTTACATGGCTGGCTTCACAACTGAGCGAAGGCCAACAGGCTTTGCAAGCAAGCGCCCTTAAGTGCCGAGCTGTCTCCCCAGCCCCAACCTCTTGCTCTCTCAAGATGTTATCCTTTCTCATTGGCTGCTTCTTCTCAGTCCCCTTTCTGGGTTCTTCCTCAATGTCCTAGGCCCAAAGTCAGCCTGTGGGCCAGCTGCCTGGTGTGTAAATACAGTTGTTTCTGGAATACAGCCATATTTATACTTTATATATTGTCTGTGACTGTTTTGTGCTGCAAGCGTCAAGTTAAACAGTTGCAATGAGCATGGTATGGCTGACAAAGTTTAAAATATTTACTATCTGGCTCTTTAAGAGGTTTGCCAGCTACTCACCTAGGCCTATAAATACTGTCGTTCTCAGGACTCACTCTTTACACCTCCTCTGTACCCAGACTCACTTCTGCATGAGCTCATCTGGCCCCACGACCTTAAATGCCACTGATGCATGGATGACCCCAAAGTCCTCTTCTGGGAACTGCAGCCTGCATCAGCCGGGCACCAGCATTTCTCATAGAAGTCCCACACGTGCCTAAACAAGCTCCTCACCCTGCGTCATCACCATGCTCCCCAATGCTCACTTTTTATCCTCATTTCCTGTCCCCCATCATCCCCACTTCTCATTCCTCCACTCCCCCAGCCTCATTTTCTGTTCCCCTATCCCCTGTTTGCAACTTACATAGGAGAGCCAATGGGGACAGACAGCAGAGGATGCCTGGGGCTGGGCATCTGACTCACTCTAGTTCCCTTGGTTAGCCTCAGCTTCCTCACCCGTAAAACAAAGAGAGATTACTAATTGTTTATAAATCTAAAACCGAAGGCCCTGCATGGGCTTTTCTTTCCTACTTAGGATTATCCTACCTGCTGAAAAGTCAACAGTTTACAACTCTGAAGGGATTGTAGGTCATAACTAAACACACTCTAGGGGGACTTGCTCACTCCCCACTCTGTCCTCATTTTTTTAATTTTATTTTTTCATATGTATATGTGTGTGGGTGTACATGTGTATATGCATGTTGATATGTGTGCTGTGATGGCTAGGCTTTGTTGTCAACTTGACCTGTTTAGTAATCCACAGTAATCTTGGTTGGGTCTCTAAGGTTGCTTACAGGAAGAATTACCTAAAGGAGGAGGGTCCTCCTCCAGAGTGGAAGGCCTGGGGGCCTGATGTAAGGAAGCTCAAGGCAAAGGAAATCTCTCTCTCTCTCTTCCTTCCTCCCACCTGGCTCTTGGTGCTTGTCCTGGCTGGGACGCACACTCATCCTGCTCAGCTATCCTTGACTGGCATTGGAACGAAGCTTCCTCAACCTTTCTGGACTGAAGACCAGCGGCTCCCCAGAGAGCCTTTAGGCCTTCAGTGCTGTATTGGAACGGTTGAGGCATTTAGCCAAGTGGACTGAGCAGCTATCAAGCAGTTCCTTGACTAGGGTCTGCAGACTGTTACTGTGGGACTGCTGTGAGCTAATCCAATATAACCCCCTTTTTACTACAATTCATTCTATCTGTTCTCTTCCTCTAGAGAACTCTGATTGTCAGCATTCTCATTGCTCGGACAAAGAAGCCCACAAAAAGCAGCTTTGGAGAAATGGGTTTATTTTGGCTATGGACTCGAGGGGAAGCCCCATGATGGTGGAGAAAACAATGGCGTAAGCAGAGGGTGGACATCACCTCCACCACAGAACTGCAAACAGCAGCAGGAAGGTGTGTCAAATACTGGCAAGAGGAAGCTGGCTTATAACTCCCATAAGCCTGCCCCCAACAACACAGCTCCAACAAGGTTCTAATATCCAAACTACCACCAGCTGGGGCTTGAGCATTCAGAACACATGTGTTTGTGGGAGACACCTGGATCAAACCACCACACTGACTATTCCACGTGGGTAACCAAGTGCCTCTGGTGGGTGGGATAAGGCCTTTCCTTTCTCTCATCCTAAAGCTTAAGCCCTTATTAAACTCCAACTCACTTTATAAACTGGCTATTCCTAAAATTTTTTCCTGTGTTGAAGCAACAAATTCCGGTTTTAGGGACCTGAGTTGAGGTCCCTAAAAATCCAAGAAAACTCTTCAGGCTACTATTGAGGGTGACAATGGAATCTGTGCCTCCTGACTTGCCCCTCCCCAGCCCCCAAATACTGAAAGTCTCACCTGGGCTGGGAAGAGGCTCAATGGTTAAGTGCTTACTTGGAAGGACTTTTGGCCCAGGTTTAATTCCCAAGCCACCTATGTGAGCCAGATGCAAAGTGATACAAGTGGAACACCTCGACACTCTCACACACACACACACACACACACACACACACACACACACACACACACACACACACAATTTTTTTAAACCCTAGATTTCCAACAAGGAGGAGAGGACTAGTAGAACGGCTACAATCCCAACTGTCTACCTCTTCCAGGAACGCTACAGGGCACAGTAAAAATGCTCAGATGCCCGTGAGGTCCCCAAGCTCTCATCCTTCCTTCATTCCTTCATTGTCCCAATCTGCTGTACAGAAAACATTCCCAAGAGACCAGCACACCTATCTTGAAGGAGTTCCCTCGCACCATGCCCTGGCAGCCAGAGCTGTTCCTTGCTGATTCCTGACTCTAGATCTCCACTCCATCCTTCACTTTCAGCCCTCTGGCCCCATGACTCTTCTGAAACTACTCTTGACCTCCCAGACTCTGCCTTCCTCAGTACCTACCCTCATCCTCATGTTGTAGGACTCAGATGAATGAACCCTGGCACCCAAAGTCACCCCATGCTTGCTGTCAGGGCCACACAAGGTGCTAATCCTCCTTCCCTGACATGTAGGCCCACAAGAAGTTATCATTGCTGATGAGGCAGGTAGTGATAGGTGTGTTAGGTTTGAAGGTCAATGAAGGACAGACCCAACCTGTTTCCCTGGTAACATTAGAGAGAGAAAAATCACAACTGTGCCTCCATTCAAATATCCTATGAAAGGGAGACGAGAAGCTTTTCATGAGGGAAAGCTAATTTGAGTTTTATCTCTGGCCCTGGGTGGGGACATGACATAAGATTATGGTGCTCTCCCTCATGAGTGAATCCAACAGAGTCTGTGTTACCTGACCAAGAGACCTCCCCTCACCTAGGAACATGTTAAGGATGTGGGAAGAAGCCTCATTCCCTTAATGAGCTAATGCACTGAGCCTGAAGAAGCTCATGCCCAGAGAAAGATGCTCACAGACTTTCACTGCTGAGCCTGCCTGCTTGTCTGAGTTGTAACTTAAAATAATAATAATAACTTTTTTAACTTCCTTTCTCTTTAGATGTTAACTGAAATCCCAAATATGCTTGCCTTGACATTTTGGCACTTTTCTACCTTTTTCTCAATAAATCTCCCTTGTCTTAAACTCTGTGTTCCTAATTTTTCCTGACCATGATCTAAAGAACTGCACAATGTAAAATACTGCAATATTAGAGCTTGCAAGCAGAGATCAGCTGCCCTCGCAAACTAAGGACAGCAGCTCTGCTTTTTCCGCATCGATTTCCTTCCCTGCAAAATGGGCTTACAATGCCTCCCACCCACCTCTGAGCATACAAATTTGAATTATTAAACAGGGCAGCAAATCATGTACACAGCCCACCTTGCTCTGCATTGTGCCCTGCCTACTCCAGGCCTGACCACATTTCTCCAATGAAACCACCAAAAGCCCCCAGGATCTGTCCATCAGAGCAGCCATGAGCCCTGCTGCAGAAAGGCACCCCGGAGCCCCTGATCGGCCCAGCACAAAATATGAATCCAGTCAGCTGCAACTCCCACTCTGAGCAGGCTGACTTGGTTGTTGGGCTCATGAGACAGAGGAAACCACAGTGGGAAAGAAATATTCTGGAAAAGCAAGAAGAAATGAGACTCGGCAGGAGGCAGCACCCAAAACCCCAGCACAGAGTAAGGCTGCTGTGGGCACACTGATGCAGCGTTGGCTAAGAAGGAGCTTTGGGTAGCTCCACATCACCCCACGGGAATGTGCTTGTTCCCCCAAGAGCAAGCAGAGCCTTGTTCAACAACTGCTCAGCAAAGAGTGTGGAGTCTTGCACCTAGGACCTTGGAGATGCACCTAGCAAAGCCACCCGGGAGCTTTGTGACCTTAGTCAATTCAAAGCCCTTCTGAGCCTCAACGTCTCCCCTTGAGATTCATAGAAACGTACCAAATGCTGAGAGGGACCTGAGTGCAGTGGGAGACAGGACCTAGGCGGCTGGTGGAGATGATGTGTGCAGGAACAGAGGTGGGGGCGCTGGGTGGCATGCTGGATTTCATCAGCACACTGACCTAACTCTTCAAACGGACTGAGAACATGGGCCTCCAGTGAGCACCGTGTCACTGGTGCTCATGTAGAGTCGCTGCTTGAACAATAGTGTTAGAATGACTAATTTTTAAAACATGTTTTCTGATGAGCAAAGTAACATTTTTGTCCTGTATAAAATTTGGAAAATACAAAAGCCGTTAAAAAAATTAAAAGTCATGAGTTTCAACTGTTACATCCCATGCTGTCTTCTAGGACCATACAGGTCTTCCACTTTCATTGCAATTATACTCTATTTACTTTTAAATCTGTATTTAATACATATTGTTAGCATTTGCATATCCTTATATATTATTCAATGTAATTTTAATAGCTTTCTTGGTTTCCATTTTATGGATGAGCCATATTAGGTTTAATTAATCCCCCTCACAAAGTTTTGTTATTATGAATAATGCTAAAAGGAATATCCTTCATTAGAAGCGTTTTGCACATCTCTGATTAGTTCCTTAGGATAAATTCCTAGAAGAGATGCTTATTGGTTCAAAGGGTACATATTTTTCGAGGCACATCTCCCATATTTGCAAATTATCCTACCAATGCTGGATAGATAGGATATTATCATTTTTCATTTTTGATAATTTCTTAGTTAATAATATTATGGTTTTAATTTCACATGTTAACTATGAAGTTGAATACTTTTTTATAATATTGTGGCCACTTATTTGTTTTTAATATTTTTATTCATTTGCAAGCAGAGAGGATGGGCATGCCAGGGACTATTGCACTGCAATGAACTCCTGATGCATTTACTACTTTGCACATCTGGTTTTATGTGAATACTGGGAATTGAAGCCTGGCAGTCAGATTTTGTAAGCCAATGCCTTTAGCCACTAATCCATCTCTCTAGCTTAAACTGTTTATCACAGTCTTTGCCCACTTTTTAATTAAGGCAAAGATGTGTTTTTTTTAATATTCTGCAGAAAAAAAAGAGAATTAGTCCACAGCTTCCTTTGATGACCCTGTCTCCATGTTTACCAATCCTTTCCGTTAAACATTCATTCTAAGGGCTCATCCTTCACCTCTTCCTTTGACCTTTTGTCAGACAGGACACTGTCCTCACATATCCAACAGTGCAACCTTCATGGGACAAGTCCTTCCCTGACCCAACGTAAGGAAGTCAAGCCATGCCCTGTGGATGCTCTTCTTCCCCAGCCTGCAGCCGCTGCTTTCCCTCAGGCCCTGCCATTTCTCACCACTGTCCAGAGCCAGGCATGCTGTTCTAGACCCTTCCAAACTTCTGCTCTCACTTGGCAACCACTGGGGTTGCTTGTTGCTCCTCTACCCAGTGGTGACTGTCCTTTCCTTCCTAAAACACTACTGCCCCTCACTTGGCAGCTAGACACCCCGTCCCCGGCAAGCACCACAGCCTCCTCTCACCTCCCCAAGTGTAGTTTGTGTGCGCAAACTCAGCAAATCCCAAGTACTACTGGTACCTCATGCTGCTTCATGCTTCTCAGTCGTTCAAGCCTAGTACCCTCTGTCCACCCATGCGTTCTCCAAGACATCTCTTCTGACCAGCCACATAAGGACAGCCATATTGAACCCTGCATTCAAGACAGGCCTCTACTCCACTGAACACACCTGTTTTCAGAGATACTCCATAGCATCAAGACTTTGGACAGCTATATGTTCCTAGGAATGACAAGGACATGCTGAAACACTCTTGGTGGCCTCTCTGATGGGTCCCTCAAGATTTCCCTCCCAAGTGGCATGCTGCTTCGCTTTCCTCCTGCAGACAGGCCCTGTAGTTTGGTTTCTGTCCATCTCCCTCGCCTTATCATCCATGATCTCTTTCCTTCCAGCCCTCTCACACCCTGACCAGCCGCTGCTGCCCACTGAGCCCCTCTTCCTCTGCCTCCTCCACACCCTCTGTCTGGAAACACCCCGTGCTTTTGCCTCTGGGACGAGGAGGTATTTTGTGGGGCTCACTTTTATGTGGCTTTCCCTGTCATGAGGCTCTTCCCTTGATTCCACAGAGGTGAGCTTTGGGCCCAAGGCTGGATGGAGCCCACCCCTAAGAGTCCTCAAATGCTATCTCCTATGATGTTTAATGAAGGCAGTGGTGAGGCGTCTCATTCTGAGTGTACCCCGTGTCCTGGGATTCTCTTATTTCATATGTTCAGTGAAGAAACTGAATGGGTAGCTAAAGTCTCTAACCTTTGCAAGTTCAGGTTCTTCTCTCTCTCTCTCTCTCTCTCTCTCTCTCTCTCTCTCTCTCTCTCTCTCTCTCTCTCTCTCTCTGTCCTCCCTGCTCTTCCCACCCCATCCTCTTATCTAGGTTCTGGCAGAAATTCTGCCACCCTGGTCTGCTAGAAACACTGGAGAGTCCCCAGAGGTGGCACAGCAGTCCCCTCTCAAGCTCTGACTGGAATAGCAGCGTGAGTGCCCTGAGCAGCCCAGGGAGGGTGCAGTACGCCAGGATGGAGACGGCACACAGTGATAGGTGGCACTCACTGCAGAGCCTATCTTCACCGTCCAGTTAAAGAGATATCAAGAACCCAGCAAAGCAAATAATCTATTGAACTTGGAAACAAGAAGGAAATGAGCATAAGTATCCCTGACTGTGGAGACGGAGGCCTGCTTCTGGGTTCAGATCCACAAGGGCCCCTGCATGATGCCATCAGACCCTCTTGCCTCTCTAGGCTCACTTGCCAGGTCTAAAACTAGAGATGAGATGGGATGGAAGATTCCCCAAGCAATGCATAGTGCCAGACAGAGGGAAGCGGATCCATGCGGGAGGCTGCATTGGCCTTTCAGCTACTTTAACCACACCAGGCAATGCTGAGGTTTTAGAGAAATGGCAAAAGAAAGGAAGTGTATCCTGAGTTTCTGCAAGCCTTGCCTTTCACCTCCCAGGCCCTGCATCCTCCTCCTCCAGCTTAAACCTCAAGGTATCCATTTCCTACATATCATCCTAGAGGCTCCACAACCTTCCCTTTTAGAAAAACTCTTGCTGATGGAAACTTCTTCCTCATACCTAATCTAAGTCCATCTGCTGCAATTTCTGTCTATTTTCTCTCGTTCAGTCCTTACTGGAGATGGAGAACAGCTGGTCGCCATCCTCCATATAACATCCCCTCCTAAACCAAAATCAGTTATGACATCACCCCTCAGCCTGTTTTTCTCCTAGCATAACATCCGACATTCTTTCTGACCTGCCTTGGCGGATTCTCGCTCTGGAAACAGCCCCATTCAGGGTCACTGAGGCTACAGAGGAGTCTCCCTGTCAGCTGGAGTTCACGTGGAGTTTGGCCTCCACAGCAGGAGGCAGACTCTGTGGCAAGATTGAAAGGGAAGGTGAGAGCCGAAAGGGAACTATGAGAACACAGTTCAAGGCCCTGGGTTTGCACTGAGAAAACTGGCCATCAGAAAGTGCACATGAGTTCAGTGCCCAAGGTCAAACCTGAGAGACTGCACTGCAAGTGCCAAGCTCAATTTTTTTTTCAGAGAAAGGGATGGGGGTCTCCCTTTGAATCCCAGGCTGGCCTGGAGATCTGGACCATCCTGCCTCCATCTTACAAGTGCTGAGATTCTAGGAATACACCACCACGTCCAGCTCAGACCCCAAATGTTATCACAATGCCATGAGCAGCCACAGCCATCAGAGCAGAGCCAGCTGAATCTGAAAAGGGTCAGTTTCTCTATTTGCCCCTCTCCACGTCTTACTTCCAAATCCCACTATCAGACGCCTGAAATACCACTCCATATCTCTTGGGTTTCCATTAAGAACTCAAATACCAGGCTGGGAAAGGCAGGGGGAGGTCAGGGGCAGAGTGATGCCTACTATGCCTGTGAGGAAAAGAAGCCTTCACACACCTCCGTAAGTGGCAGCATTACTCATTGTTCATACTTCAGTACCAGGGAGTAGATCTAATCTATTCCAACTACTGACAGATGTAAAGGTGAGAAAAGAACAAACACAGAACCTGGGACGATTTGCACCGTCTGCTGGTATTTGCAAGGCCAACCCAGGCTGGGCCAGGTGAGGCTGCAGAAGGTGTGTGGAAAGATGAGACTCAGGACAGCAGAACAGCAGGAGCCCTTATCTGGTAGGAATGCCCCACACTAAGTCACATCTGCCCTGTTTGCCTCAGGAAAGTCAGCAGTACATCCAGGTACCCTTGAGAGATCTGTAGTGGAAATGAACTTGGTAAAAGGAGAAACTCATTGCTCCCTAAGGGCAGGATTCTATGGATGGCCCAAAATTCCTGAGGTCTCCTGAAGCAAAGAGAACAGGCATAAATCTCACCTAGGGTGTCCTTAAATGAAGCAGAGAATCAGAAAGGAAGAAGGAAAGAGAAGTATACCTACCCATCAAATTAGGGCTGTTCAGGTACCTGCTCCAGGTGACCAGGGAGCAAGGAAAGGGATGTGAGCATAAGGATGAGAGGGAGTCCGGTGAGCTATTTACTTATCATTTTGACCATGAAACTAAGAGCGGAAGGAGCAGCGACAGAATGTGGGGACTTTCAGATCCTAGATTTCAAAGCAGCTTCTTCCCCTGTTGAATAAACAGGAGCACATTGTACCTTGATCTTGTTCAAGGATGTTCCAGACTGTGGCAAACCTGCAGACACACCCGATAGCTGGGGAATTCATACATCCACAAAGAAAGAGACCTCGTGACAGCATTTACCAAAATGCCTAACCCAATAAATGTGCTTATTTGATTCTCCCAAAACCATAAAATTAAATTTTAAGCTAGGAGACAAAAAGACACTTCTCGGATAAAAGTTTTAATATATTTTCAATCCTTTTATTCAGGGGATAGTTTTATTTAACAGTAAAATCTGCACAAAATAATGAGACCAGAGCAGGTTGGCAAAGAGATTACTTATTGATGGGTTTATCATGAAAAAGGATGGCAGGAAGGATGGTGGGGCCAGAGGGTCAGCAAAGTAGGTTGGCATTTTATTTGCCAGGTGAATTGCATTGGGCTTGGAAAGGCAGATGCAAGCCTCACACACCGCAGGGGCTCCATGACAGAAACCCTGGCTGGCTGGCCCGCTGGGAAGGGAAGAAAATACGCTTGATGGTGTTCATCCAGGGTCCTGGCCACAGCTATCAGGTGTGATGAATGACAGGCAACAAATTTAATTTCCTGAGCATCAATCAGTCCCTTCATACACAGACACCTGGATACTCACAAGGAGTTAACCTGCCTCACACCAGCAAGGAAATCCTCCACACTGAATCCCAGCAGAGGTGCTGGGGTTTGCACCCCACCCTGCCCTAGGTGAAGCTGAGATGAGGGTGTTTTGAGTTTTGTCAATTATCTCTCGGCTCCTATACTCATTTTATTTTAGCTTAAGTTGTTATTTTAATGATCTCTGATCCAAATGGGGAAATACAAGGAAGAGGAATGAGGAGGAGGAGAGAAAGCAAGAGCTCCAGCTTGGCCCACTTGTACTTTTCAAAGCTCCCTCCCTCGGCTCCCTCCCCCCACCCAGCTTTTTCCTCAGTGTGTGAGTCACCATCAGAAGCTGCTTGAAACGCCTTACAAATGTTCTCTCCCACCACAGACCCAGCAGATCCAGATCTGCACTGACTGAAGCGACCCCGGACTGCTTCTGACTCCTGACCATAGACTCCCCTCAAATTCAAAAGCATTGCCTAATTTATTTTTACCTTCCTGAGAGCCAAGATGCTGGCATTCAAAGGACCCACCAGAGTTGGGTGCTGCCTCTCTTGCTCTCTCTAGAGTCACATGTCCTAGACCCTCCACTGGGATATAAGTCCTTCATCAAATCTGCCCAACAGCCAAGAAAAGTTCAACTCCTGCTCAGGGTCCCTCAACACAAGGAGCTGTCCAGTGTGAGAGCCTCATACTTGTGTGCTTACTTCCAGCCAGCATGGGCATGAGAGAAATGACCACATCCTGACGACCAGAAGCCACAAAAGGTCAGGAAGCTACTTCCACAACCACTGAGAGTACAGCTTCCATGAAAACAGTTCCCACTCAGAATAGCTGCCTAAAGTGGTGAAAGAAAATAAGAATTGAGAAGGGAAGATGGTTTGTGGAGCCAAGGACTCAAGGCTATCACTTATGCCTTCCAGGCGGTGGGATGGGTGTCACAGGGCAGTGACGATGCCTGCTGAGAGAGCCCCCAGAGCACTCGCTGTGGCTGGACTACTAGGTTTCAGGTCTGGAACAGAAATCAGAGGTAAAACCTTCATCCGGACCTCCATGCCCAAAGCCCCAGAGACTTGTAATATCCTCTGGGAACTGGCCTCTTGGTGAAGGGCTGTCCCTGCGCAAAAATGGGAGCTGCCTGCAGAAGATCAGGAGGTTCAAGGCCAAGTGCATCACCTTCTCCTCAACACTTCCTCAAGATCCACTTACCTGACTCTTCCTTGTTGCCAAAGCTGGCAGAAAGGAGGTTCCCCCAGGACCAAAAGTGAGTCTCCATGCAAGTGAGGCCCTTGTGGTCCCACAGGGTGGAATGTTCAAGACACGGGGTTAAATCAACTACCGCCACCGCGAGCTTTTCTACCTGATGAGCAGAAACAGTGTGGAAAGTGAACTCCACACCATCCTGCTATAAGTGCACCCCTATGCCTAGATGAGGCCAGTCCCCAGCAGCCTGCCCCTCCAGCCAGCCCACCTTCCAGGGCTGCTGGGACCCTTAGGGTTGAACTCTATTCTGATAAGGGCGCAAAGCACCCAGAGATAAAATTCATCTCTCCATTGTTGTGGTACACACCAAACCTGATAAGTCTTCCAGAGTTTTGAGACCTGATCGTTGGAGTGATTTCTTTTCCACTGAGAACGCTTGTCTTGGTTTCTTGGTGAAATGCAGATGTTCACAGGTCAAACAGGACAGACCCCACACACACACAGACACACACACACTCTGGGGAGAAAAAAATGTCTTTATCCACCAAAGAAGATGAACGAGACAGAGTGAGCAAGGAGAGCGGGGAGGAGGTGGTGAAAGTTTGGGGAAGGACTGGAGTTGAAGGTCACATTAGTTTGGACAAGGCAGGTCAATCAAGTAAGAAAGACAGGGCAGACCCTATGGCTGAAAACGCAACCAACCAACCAGCCAACCAATCGGTTGCTCAGAACCAGCTCCCAGAGATGCAGGAAGCAGCTGGTCCTGGGGGCCAGCCCCTGTCACCTAGCAACCCTGAGTGGGCACCCTGACCCCTTAGGTCCCCTGGCCCCAAGACAGGCTCTATTCGACCCACCCCAGCCTAGCTCATGAAGAGCAATAAACAAGCCCAGCTCTTGGCGCAGAAGTTTTCCAAATTGTAGGTTCATTTTCCTCCCCACAAAAGCCAGCGGGTTCCCTCCTCTGCCACATTTCCTCCCCTAAACTTTTCGGTCCTCCCGCAGTCCCTCCACCTCCGCTCACCGAATCCAGAGCCACAGCTGGCGCCGCCAGCCCCCTCTCCCAGGACGCAGACCAGGTACCTGGGGCGCGCGCGCTGCGCACAGGGCTGTGGTCCTGCCGGGCGCCGAGGATGCCGCCCGGCCGCCCGCCCGGCCTCCGCGGGGCTGGAGGGAGGGCTGGAGCACGCGGAGGACTGCGTCCCAGCCTGGCGACCAGACCTCGCAGCAGCTCGGCTCCGGCCAACTGTGCTGGAGATGCACTTAGCAATTATCTGCTGGCGCCGACGCCCCGCCCCCTGCGCCTGCGATTGGCTCTCCGGTCCCGGGCTGGACCGCATTGGTCTCAGCCGACCTCACTCACGGCTCGGGTTTCTACTATTATCTAAGCCATCAAAGGAAATAATTCTATGTTTCATTGACAACCTGTAAGGCTCTCCTCCGGCCGGCCCCAGTGCGGGGACAGAACTGGGTGTTCAGAGGAGGGAGGGGAGACGAGAAGGAGGAGGTGTGTGTAGGTTGGGGGGTACGGTGAGGGGGGAGGAAGCCCAGATGGAGAAGAGAGGAGGGGGGCAAGGGAGAGAGAGATTAAGCAATCAGATCCTGGCGCCCGCATTTTAACTTCCACAAAACAGATCTCATAGCAACAATTTCCTGGCCTTATCCCCCCCCCCCCATTGCTGGTAGCAAGAATTCTAACATTGGGTGTCTGCTGGGGTCAGATGGTTCTGGAAAACAGGGCAATGTTGAGAGTTGAAGGGATAGAAGGATGCTTTTACACTCTGGAGGGCATATGAAGGTCATCTCAAATGGTGTGTGTGGGGTGGGGGTGGGGGAGCGTATTCCATGCCTTACCTGGAATTTAAGCACCAGCCCTTTCCCTTAGGGTCCACTTACTGTTTCAACCTGAGGTCACAATTTCCTTTTGTTCTGTACCTGGATCTGGGAAGAGCTATTCTGAAAGTCCACAAAAAGTCTGGAATTTCTTGCCATTCTTGAGGGAAGGTCCAGAGGACCAGCATCCTGGGTGTAGCATTCTGCCAGGACCCTCACTTTTCCTTATTCTGACCTGGTTTCATACCTCATTAGCCAGACCAAGGGAAGGAAGAACAGAGACTTCACCTCACACACCCTGGCAAGAGCTTGGCTTCTCCTAGTTCATCAAGGAACTATGAAACCATAGGTTTTGACCTTTGCCCCCACCTTAATATATTTGCTCACTATGTAGAAAGAACATTATTGAGAAGCTGAATTTATTTTAAAAAATAGTAAAGTTATTTGAAAGAAAGCTCTTACAAAATCAAATTTTAATGCTGAGAACGGAGTTTATAGTAGGCAAGTGTACTTGCCAAGCATGTAAGAGACCACAGAACCGTTAATTAATTAATTGAGTCCCAGGTTCATTAGAAACTAGCCTTTCTGGCTTCTCACATGGGACCCTACCTCTTTGGGAAGTGCCCAGTCCGGCATAGCTCACAACTTCACCCTGGCACCCCCAGGGCTCTACTACTCAGCTGTCCTGCATCCCCACTCTTGATAGATCAGCCTGCTGCCCACCACTTAGTGAGGTGACATATATTTCACACATACATGCCCGGCAGCTTCCTAAATATATTTTCAGCTCTGTGAGGCCAAAGATACTATCATGTATCTTTCTAGCTCCACAATTAGCTCCCCACACTCTGAGAGGGCTGAATAGTAGAACTCAACTCCACATGGCCAGTGTGTGTGTAGTGTGAATCCTCCTGGGGGCATTACCCAACCAGGATGGCTCACCCTGCTGGGCTGAAGGTCGATGCAGCCTTGAATTCCAGGAGCTGAAAAGTCAGGATAAACACTGAAATGCCACACCTCCAAATCCTGCCAGGCCCGCAGCATCCCTGCTTTCTCTTCCCTCAATGCCTTCCTTCTCCCTGGAGCACTTGAGGGAAAGGAAAGGACATGCATTTTTTCTTGTGAGCCATCACCTCAAAACAATTTGGTCATTTCCACAATGGCTTTCCAAAATCAGCAAGATTAAAAGGAGACTGATAACATACTAGGAATTGAAACCTAGGAACAGTGGTATGGCAAAATATTTATTTTCTGTCTCTTTCATTTGTCTAGGTGAAATTTGTACAAAGTACATTGATAAAATAAAACTTGGCTATACCTTTAAAACTGACACCATCCTAGAAAATCTGGTATGTTCAATGGCAGTGTAAAAACCACAGATAACATTTTCATAATCTAAGCAGTATGACTTTCAAGAGAAGTTCCGTGCCTTCATATTACCCCTAAACCACAACTATAAAATAAAGGAGAAGTAAACTGGATTATAAGATTTCTCTTGAGGCCTGGGAATAACGCTTATTTGCTAGAGTGTTTACTAGCATGCAGGAAGCGCTGGGACACACGCCTGTAACTCCAGCATTTGGGAAATAGAGTCTGAAGGATCAGAAATTTAAGGTCATCTTAATCTACACAGCCAGTTTGTGGCCAGCCTGGGCTACATGCTTGTAATCCCAATTCTTGGGAGGAGATCAGAAGTTCAAGGCCAGGCTGGCTACAGGAGAG
>PVHP010012520.1:20665-42908 GCA_004024765.1 Zapus hudsonius
TTTTGTGTCTCATAGATCAACTAGTTAATTCTGAGAGTTGGAGAATGCATATTAACTATGCAGATTCCACTGGTACTTGCATTTGTATTAAATATTAGCCCCACACAATTTAAATTCACTGGGGTATGAAATGTACCAAATTCCATTTGTGGGCAGTATTCTGACAAAGTGCCCATTTTGATTTAACAGTTTCAGTGCTTTAGTGGTGTGAAAGGCTTTGGGGTTCCTATTTCATTCTGAATTGAGTAATTAAGGATGTGGGCTTCTTTATCACAACACAAATGAAAGAGCAGTCACTGAAATCACTGTCTTCCCTGTGGATAACCTCGGGTTACCACAAATCACTGTGACTTTCAGTGGAAGGCAGGAGCGGCCCTTCCTACCCTCCTCTGTGTGTACCATCTTCTCAGTTATCATTTATTTATGCCTAATGATGCTCCCAAAAAGGAAGACGAGGGAGAATAAATCTATGTAATGCCAAGAAAAGAGGAAGTGTGTGGATGAAGGAGGAGGAGGAAGATTTTAAAAATCTATTTATTTTTTGTTGTTGAGGTAGGGTCTCGCCCTAGTCCTGGCTGCCTGGAATTCACTATATAGTCTCAGGGTGGCCTTGAACTGATTGTGATCCTCCTACCTTTGCCTCTGGAGTTCTGGGGTTAAAGGTGTGCATCACCACGCCAGGCTGGCTCAGCACATTTTTAAGACTAACTTAAGCCTTCCAATATCATTTTAGTGAAAACACAATATTAGGGAGATTTCTTTTTAATTTTTTAAAAATGTCATGTAATTAGCATTGGATGAAGGAAAGTTTTTCCCAGAAAATTCCAGCCCAGCTTCCTAAGTTTCCCTCCCTCCTAGCTGATGGCCAGGATAGACATCTATAATCAAAATCCCTCCCACCCCCTCCACCTGTGGAGCGGTGACATTTGCACAAATTACAGGAGGAGACTGTGGCTTTCAGGAGGGTGCCGATTCCTGGGAACCATTCCGAATGATTTCATTAATTCCTAATGAGGCTTCAGAAAACTAGTCTTAGGTCTGCATGAGAATTCAAAACAATAAGGAATATTTTACTGTATAAAACACTGCTAAATAAAAACAGGTTATTCATTTCGCTCAGATCATGATCTTATTTATTAGTGAGCCAGTGTTTTAAATAATGAGAGAAAGAGAGAGGGGGAGGGGAAGAGAGATTTGCAAGGCTAAATTGCCCATTTAAATTCTGTTTTGCTTCAGTTAAATTCTTCTTAAGAAATATGCAGCTGAAAGCTGTCATGAAATATTGTCCCACAGTGCACCAATTGACAGGACTTGGAGATGGCATTTTGAAGGTCGGCATGCTTCCGGAAGGCTGGCAGGTCACGTGCAGAGTGAAGAGATCCTTTGGATGAAGTCTGCACACAGGAGTTTGACTGTCAGACCTCTTCCGAACCAGGACCTGAGTCCTCGCACAGACACTTTCTTCAAAGAACCCATTGAACCACACATTATCTTCTCATTTACAAAGCAGGATGAGAGTACAATTTCTAGGGTTCCTGAAAGAGTAATGGCAAGACAGCCTGCACAGGGCTGCCTGGACCTTCCTGTCTGCCTCTAGTACATTCCATTAAGATCAGATGTTGGAGGGGGCCCTGAAGATGCCCAGTGGGCAGGAAGACATGCCAGGCAGTGAATCACAACTTGGGGCTATGAAGTTTTCCTTCTATTGCCTACAGACTAGGCATACAGTCCCCTAAGTGTGTACCGTACTGGAGGAGAGGACTGGGGTGTGAGGATATCACCCAAGTGATGGACTCCAGCCAGAAGTTCTTCAAATATGGACTTACTTATCCAAGTCGTGTGAATTGTGTATTGTTACAAGATAAATCCATGCTTGTCTTGGTGCCTGACTTACCCCAAATATTTATGTGATCCTGACTTTCCAGGAAGATACTTGAGATTTGTGGAGAATGAGGTTTGAAAAGCACATTAATTATATAATTAATAGCAACATTGGAAATTGTAATACTTCCAATCTGCCTCCTTCTGCTTGCAGACATTGATAAAATCTGGCCCCATCCTGCCTTCTAACTTTGTTCTCCTCTTACCTCCATATACTAGGAATCCACCACAACCCTCTGATAGACATGTACAATCCAACCTCCTAACTCCCTATGGCTTTGCTAGTTTCTTCTCCTGCCCTGTTTTCTCCAAATGAAATTGCTTCCTTCAAGGCCCAGCAACATCACTCCCCTCACCGCTGCTGTCTGCAGGTCATTTCAAGTCTCCTTATACTGCTCAAGCCAGCATGCTTGTGGTTCTGTGGACTACAACACCACCCAATCCACAGCAATGCCCATAGCACTTAGGATCATGGGGGACACATGTTGAGAAATACCCAAATTAATAGCCATAACAAAGAGGATGAGTCTACCTCATTTGTGGCTGGGAACGTTGAACTTCTTTCACACAAGGAAGGACACAGTTGCTCAAGAAGCTCAAAGGGAAATGAGCTGCCTCTCTCTCTCTCCTTGGCCATCCACACTGTGATCTCTGAGCATAGGGGAGCAGAGAGTCAAACGCATCACCATGATGACAGGATCAGATCACCCAGTCATTTTCCTCTAGCCAGGAGGGAGCTTGGGAAGGGCCTTGATGTTAGCCGAAGGCTGCATCTGAATTACATAGGAAATGTAACCAACAGAAGAAACAGGTGTGTCATGAAGACATACTTGAAGAAAAGATTTCCTTTCCACCCCACTATTTCAGAGTACAAGGAGCGATCCCTTGTGAAAGGGAGGGGGGGCAGATTGAAGGAAGAAGAAGAGAAAGACTGAACTGAATAGAAAGAAGAAGGAAGGAAAGGCTTCCTGGATGTTCTTCTAAGTGACCAGTTAGTAATAAAAGATGATTGATGGGAAAACTTTGTATGATGCTTTGTGCTCTGTGTACCAGTGTGCTTTCAGACTCGGAATGAACTGTCATGGTCCCCTTCCCCACCCTTCCCTTCCATTTCAAACCTTACCCTCCTCATTCTTTCTTTCCCATTCTTCCCTCCCTTGCCATTATATAGAAGCAAACCCCTGATTCTGTAGTGACACCCTGAAACTATGAAGGAACGGTGAGGTCTCACTTAAGCACTTTCTCTTTGAGTCATCATTTTCAGGAGAGGACAGTTCTGGGGACTGGCATTCTCAAAGGTTCCTATACAATAGATGTGTTCCCTGTTTGTCTTGGGAGACACCACAATAATCTATTTGTTTCTTTCTCTCTTTTCTTTAGGAAGCATACAAAGTCCTGGACTGCTTTATGGAATTTTCTTACGTGTGTATCGTTGCACTTTGCTTCTCTTGTCAATCATCTCTTGCCCCTCCCCCTTGATTTTCAAAGTCTAAAAAAGACAGCAATATTCAATATATCAATCATGGGCTTTGTTTACCTAAATGTTTCATTTGCTTTCCCTTACAAAAAAAAAAAAAAAGATATATGCCCTCAGGCTGCAGTGGACTCTGAATCCTGGGCCAGGGCCCTGAGTTCATCCCCAGATGACAGGTAGGCTGAGTTCCTCCACAGCAGTTCCCAGAGCTCTGTTTCTCTTGTTTTCTCCCCACCCAAGCAGGTGGAGCTCTGAGCTCCAGCCCATGCGGCTGCTGCAAAGGGCTTTGAACTGCATTCTGGGAGAGGGAGCTGATGAGTTGCCCCTTAGCCACTGTCTCCAGCAGGAGGGTGGAGGCACCCCACTTGCCAGTAAGAGGGGCTTCCGTTGAACACCTTATCAAAAGGCCAGACACCTTTTCTTTTCATGACACTTTATGATCATAAGAAAAATGGAGTTTGTTTTAAACTAGGTCATTTCACACATGTGAGGGGCATGACCAGTTTCTGCCAGCTCCCACAGAGACCTGGTGCGTCTGTGGCTGTAAAGAGGCCCCTGCAGGGATGGAAGGAAGGAAGCATCCCCTCTCCTCCTGTTGGGAAGGCTGAAAGCAACGTCTTCCTGAAGACGCAGCTTCTGTAGCGCTCAGGCTTCCCTCTACCCCTAAATTTCATTTTTTAGTCTTTTGGGGTTTTTTGTTTGTTTGTTTTGATTTTCAAAGTAGGGTCTTGCTCTAGCTCAGGCTGACCTGGAATTCACTATATCGTCTTCTGACTCTCCTTGATTCCCCTTGTGTCTCTTTCTCTCTGCTTTCTGATAGTTGTCTGCGTACACATACTGGTGTGCGTGTGGTCACGTGTGAGGGAGCATGTACACATGTGTATGTGCATGTGGAGGCTACAGAACAACCTCTGGCGTCTTCCTCAAATACCCTCCACCTTATTTTTTAAACTTTTTATTGATATCCTCCATAATTACAGACAATAAACCATTGATTCCCTCCCCACCCTCCCTCCTATCTCTTCCCCTCTCAATTAGTCTCTGTTTTGTTTCAGTGTCATCATCTTTTCCCCCCATTATGTGTAGGTATTATCAGGCCCTGTGAAGTCATGAATATCAAGACCATTTTGTGTCTGGAAGTTTGCGTTGTGAGCAGTCCTCCCCTTCCTTTGGCTCTTACAGTCTTTCCATCACCTCTTCTGAAACAGACCCTGAGCCTCGGGAAGTGAGACAGAGATGTTCCAATGCTGACACTCCACTGTGGTTTTGTCTCAGCGCTATACTCCACCTTATTTTTTGAGACAAGGTGTCACCTGATCCTAGAGCTCACTGACTGGATGAGACTAGTTCGTCAGCAAGCCTGAAGCCCTCCTATCTCTGCCTCTCCAGTGCCGGTACAACAAGAGTCTTCCATAGCTTTTACATGGGTTCTGGGGATCTTTAACCACTAAACCATCTTTATGATCCCAATTTCCTGTTGTTAATATTAAGACTTCCTGATTGATATTCCTAAAGGAATCTTCTTTCTCAAGCCAACCTGTACTGATTAGCAAGCCACTTACAGAAAAGGGGACATGAAAATCTAATCCAAAGAGATAAAACCTTTGCCTGGGGAAGAAAGCAGAACAACACATAGTTGGATTTTTAAAGATTTTCAACTAAAAGGTGTTTATGAGGGCAGAGTGACATAAAGTCATAGTGTGATGGTTTTATTGAGCACTTTATTGATTTTTCCCAAAAGTCTGGTTGAAGTATTATTCTCAGGTAACAGTGCCAGAACTCATTAACATTATTCCCATTTCTAATCATGTAGTGCGGATGGATGTCTGAGCGGCTCATAGGATCAAGCAGGGCAGCAGATGAGGAAGAAAAGAATGATGGTGCCACCATTTCTGCCCGAATCTTCTTAACATCAGTCTTATCACATGTCTGAGTGATGGAGTCTGAGAATCCAGCCCTGCTTTTTAGCTATTAAAGAACTGTTAAGAATGGCTTACTCTTCCAGAGGAAAGCTTTGAAATTGACACAAGCTCCTTAAGACAGTCTCCAGAGACCAGGACACAGAAGAACTGGAAGGGGATGGCTCTGCTGGTGTATTTATAATATTGGCACTGCCAGGGATGAGGCTGGACTTTAATCTGCTCTCAACTCTCCAAGCACTGCTGAGTTCCCGTGATTTATGAAATCTGTGAACCGGCATTCCTTTCATGATCCTTCCCTCTTCTCCCCCATGAGAGGAGCATTTGTGTAGGAAATAGAGTCCTTGTGCCCTAGAAATGATGGCAGTGCAATGGCACGTTTCCTAAGGATGAGAGCAAACGTGCTTCAGATCCACACAGAAAAGTTTAGAAAAAGTTGAGCATCAGTTGCAGAGAAAGTCAGGCTAGGATTCCCCATCCTGACTGGTCAGTTAAACATTTCCTAAGGGGAAAATAGGAAACTGGGGGACTAGACTAGGTAAACCCTGAAAAATCTCAGGGGTAATAGATTATAGAAAAAAATGTCACCTTAGAGCCAGGTGTGGTGGTACACGTCTTTAATCCCAGCATTTGGGAGGCAGAGGTAGGAGGATCACTATGAGTTCAAGGCCACTCTGAAACAACGTAGTGATTTCCAGGTCAGCCTGGATTAGAGTGAGACCCTTACCAAGAATATCAACAAAAAGGCTTGGTGTTCAAAAGGTAACAGTAATGTAAGTCATAAAATCAAGACAGCAGTGTCCTGACTAGACCCACGCTCTGGGCCTGGCACACACTAGAACTTCATAGACATTTGGTAAAGGCTGAATGGACAGGACTGGAGTGATTAAGACCACTTCCCATGCATGCATGAGGGCCTGAGGTAGCCTGGGAGATTGCTGGAGTTCCATCCCACGTAAGTAGCTGCGTTTCTGTAATTTTTGTACCTTAGGGAAACGAAGACTCACTGGAAATCATGGAAATTAAAAACAAAAAAAAATTAAGTTCCAGGATCAGTAAAAGACAAGTAGAAACAAGCAGAAGAGCCATAGAGGGGGACATGCAATGCTTCCTTCTATCCACTGCAGGCAAGCACAAGTCACCACAGATAAACATATCGGATGCTGAATCAGCACAGACGCATGCATACCACACACACACACACACACACACACACACACACACACACACACACACACACACACACACACACACACAAGCAAAAATAGAAATATAAAAAGAATGAATGGATGGGTGGGTGGGTAGATGGATGGATGGATGGATTTTTAACCACACAAGGTGACTCACACCTTTAATCCCAGCACTTAGAAGGCTGAGATAGGAGGATCACTTTGAGTTTGAGGCCAACCAGGGCTACAGAGTGAGTTCCAAAACAACCATGGGCTAGAGTGAGATCCTGCCTATGATGATCTGAATGTAAATAGCCCCATAGGCAGGTGTATTTTTTATTAAAATTAAGCTTCCTACTTAAGTCTCTAGTGAGCAGAGCCTGCTAGAGGTATGTCACTGGGGACAGATCTTTGAGCCCAGCTCAAAAGATTGAGTGCTTGAGCTCTGGCTATTTGTGTGTGCTGTTTGCTTTTTCTCTCGCTGCTTTTGTTGTATGGAAGTGAGCTTGCTTCTTCCACCACAATGAAGCTTCCTCTAGAATCTGTAAGCCCAAAACAAACTCTTTCCTCCCACAAGTTGTTTGTCTCAGCAAAGAAAAGGTAATTGCAATAGGTAGGTAGATCACTGTGAATTCGAGGCCAGCCTGAGTTATAGGGTAAGTTCCAGGTCAGGCTGGGCTACAGTGAGACCCTACCTCAACAAAACAAGCAAACAAAGCCCCATGATTGTATTGTGGGCTCGAGCATTTGGCCTGTTTAGTACAGTCTTTTGTTTCCAGGATGGTGTGTTTATAGTAAAGATTTTCCTCCTTGAATTCACAAAGATTAGGAACTTGTTTCAAACTTTACATCTTTGGGGCTGGAGTGATGGCTCAACATTTAAGGCACTTGCCAGTAAAGGTAATGACCCAGGTTCGATTCCCCAGCACTCACATAAAGCCAGATACACAAGGAGACACATACATCTGGAGTTTATTTACAGCAGCTGGAGGCCATGGTATGTCCATTCTCTCTCTTCTCTCTATCTCTCTTTGCTTGCAAATAGATAAAAATACTTTTTTAAAAACCCACCTAGAAAAACCAAAAAAAAATTTTAGGGTCTATACATGTAGACAATTCTACACAAAGGTACCCTCAACTTTTCTAATTAATCTCCTCAAACATCGTCACCAGATCTTCAGGAATTCCTTAAAAGTGCCAGAAACTACTCCTGGATGGTGGGATGTATAAGATTAGTAAAATATTTTCTCAATGACTTAATGTGAGCCACTCTGGAAGAGCCTTGTATCTCATTGTTACCTTTTCACTGCCAAGGTCACTGGTGCTCATGAGGGATTAGTGAACAGTTCTGATTTGGGGGAACTATTAAAATATAATGTAGCAGAGTATGGTGTCTCATGCCTTTAATCCCAGCACTCTGGAGGCAGAAGTAGGAGGAGTTGTGATTTTGAGGCCAGCCTGGGACTAAAGAGTGAGTTCCAGGTCAGCTTGGATAGAGAGAAGTCCTCCATCAAAACAAACAAACAAACAAAATGTAATGTACTTGCTTTAGTTAGCTAAAGTTTCCATCACAAAATACATTAAACTGGCTTAAACCAAGGAATCTTATGTCCTCGCTCAAGGTGTGCCTAGGTAAGGTTTTAGGAAGTAAACCATCCTCGCTTACAGTCTTCTTGCTGTGCCCTTACATGATAAAGAGCAAACTCCCCTGGGTCTCCGTAGAGGGTTTCTAATCTGCTAGGATCAGGGGAAGTCCTATCATAATGACATCAGTTAATCTCTAATTGCTTCCATAAATGCCCTGTATCCAAGTATAGTCACATAGAGTGTTAAGGCTTCAACATATGAATTGATATAGCAGTTATTGTTATTGCTGTTAAGATCCATCAGGGCCTCTGGTGATTTAGATGTACGATCCCCATAGGCTCGGGTATATGTGATTGAGCTTTCTACTTAGTGCTCACATAGTAGAGCATTTGTGAGGTGGAGCCCTGCCAGAGGAAGTGTATCACCAGGGGCGGACTCTCAGGGTGGAATCTAATCTGTGTGTTTAGTCAGTTCATGCTTGCTGGTTCTGGCTGTTCTCTCTCTGCTGTAGATGTGTGATGAAATGAGCCAGTTTCTTCTATCATGATGAAGCTTCTGGAATCTCTAAGTCTGAAATAAACCCTTTCCTCCCATAAGCTGCTTCTGGACAGGTGTTCATCTCAGCAAAGAGAAGGTAACTATTACATGTACCCATCACTGACATTTTTAGGAGGATTAGCATGTAAGCTATTGCCTGAGTTCATCAGCACAGGGCTGGACACACAGTGGCTGTTTTTGTGTTGCTTTGAACTTGAATTATGTTACATGAGAACCACACACTACTTTTTGTTAATTTATATACTGAGATATTCTAGACTATCATCTACTCTTTAACCGAAACACTATGCTACAAAGTAAATTATTGTTTCTTCCTTATGTTTTATTTAAAAATCTTCTTAAAATTGTTACTAAAAGGACTTTTGGAAGCAAGAGATGATAGTGCTTTTTATTTTATTTTTTAAAGAAAAGCTTAGTGAAAGCATGTCAATTGCTTTAAATATAAATATGAATTGAAAAGACAGTGCTAAGCTTCCTTGCATCCTGCCCTCTACTGAGAGGCTGCCTTCTTGTGAACACCCTCAGAGACCCACCCAAGATGACTAAAAAGGTCAAGTTGACAACAAAATTAAGTAAATAAAGAAATAAATCCAACTTGGTGGTTGTCATATTAAAAAAAATCACAAATCCAACTTATGTTAATTTTACTTTACTTTATTCTACCAAATATTTGAATACCAAATCTTTCACATCTTTTTAGTTGGTAAGTATGAATCTTCTTCCTTTCATCAAAAGTCTCCAGGAACATGAGATGGAAAAATGTATTGGCTTATTATCATTAGTCCTTAGATACAAAATGCGACCTTGATTAGTTACTTTTCTCATCACTGTGACCAAAATCTGACAAAAAGCAGCTCAGGTAGAATTTGTATTGTCTCACAGTTTGGGGGATCCATGATGGGGAGAGACTGGGTGGGGAGCATGGGGCAGCTGGTCATAATGCATCCAGCATTCAGGAAACAGAGAGAGATGGATACAAGTGCTCACTTTTCTTGTTTTCCCTTTCTATTCAGTCTGGGCCCTTTCCCAGAGATGGTATCACCCAATGAGTCTTCATTTCCCAGTTAAATGTCTCTGGAAACCCCTCAAAGGCATGCTCAAAGGTACAGCTCCTAGGTGGGTCTAAGTTCAATAAAGCTAACAATAAAGACAGTGGTTACCTCATATTACCTAGTAGAAACCATTGAGTTACAGCGAAAGCAGTGCTTTAAAGAAAATTCTTTATGAATGCATTAATTAAAAAATAATACAGTAATAAAGTTATAAAAAAGCAAATAAGAATTGATAAAGTGGCTGAACATATAAGTGGTATACCAAACTAAATAATTTTTCTTTTCATAAAGGTAAAAATTTCTAGGAAATATATAATTAAATAGAAATAATTAAGAAAAATGCCTAGCAATGTACCTAAAAATGTGACGTCTATGTGATTAAAATCTTAAAATGGAAGTGAGTAACATCTAAAACAGAATGAAAATGCTAATAAGAATGAATAAATATTGTTTTTCAGTGTCCATATTTATTGGCACACAGCCATGCCTGCCCAATTGAATGGATTTTGAAATCTTTTATTAGTACACATTAATTGTATAAAATATTGGATTTCATTGTGACATTTCATACATGTAAATAACACACTTTGATTATATTCAACCCACATCTATCATTCTTTAATAATATCTTTTCTAATAACTGCTTCCTGTCCTGGTATTTTCCCCTCTCTCTCTTTCTCTCTTTTTCTCTCATTCTGTTTTTTTTTTTTTTTTTTTTTGGATAGGGTCTAATGTATTCCATGCTGGCCTCAAACTCACTCTCCTACTTTCATGTTTTTTCTTTGTTCTTTTCAATTTTATGACTCCTCATATGAGAGAAATTATAATAATTTCCCAAGTATGGCTTATTTTATTCAACAAAATGATCTCTGGTTTATCTCTTTTCTTGTCACTATGGCTGACTAATACTCAAGTGTGTGTGTGTGTGTGTGTGTGTGTGTGTGTGTGTGTGTGTGTGTGTGTGTGCATTTTTTCTTTGTCCAGTAACCTGTGAATGGGTAGCTAGACTGATTCCATAGCCTGAATAGTGTCACAAAAATATGAGTGTATCTCTACTGTATGCCAACTTCCATTCCTTCTGGTACATTTCCAGGAGCCGGGTCACATGCTAGTTTTTATATTTCATTTTATTTTACTTTTCTGAGGAACGTTCCTACTGATTTTTATAGTCGCTGAATTATTTCCACATCCACCAACAGTGTAAAGGGCTCCGGTTCCCCTACTTCCTCACCAGCATGTGTCGTTTCTTTCCTTGATGACAGCTATACTGGTTGGGGTGAGGTAGAATTGCAAAGTAGTTTTTGAGCTCTTGTAGTAGTTTTTTTCTTAACATTTATGGACAACCTTCATCCATATTCTCAGTACACCATGATCGTAATCCCCTCCCACAACTCTTTTGTCTCCCCTCCACTATTCTTCCTCCACTGAAGCCTTTCTTTCCAAATCTTCTATTTTTGTCCCTCCTATTTTGCAGGTCTTGTGTAGGTAGCATCCTTCAGCTACTGTGAGGTCATGAATGCAATGGCCACTTTGTTTCTGGAAGACAGTATTGCAAAGCACTCCTCCCCTTCCTTTGGCTCTTACATTCTTTCCACCACCTCTTCCACAGTTGTTCCCGAGCCTTGGAAGGTATGCTAAAGATGTCTCACCTAGAGCTGACTCCACTGTCACTTCTTCCCAGGACATTGCAGAGTTTTGGGTCTCCCCAGTGTCATCTGAAAAGAGAAGTTTAGCTAACCAAAATTAAAAGTAACATTAATGGATGCATGAACATAAATATTTCGAAGGAAGTTTTGTGAGCATAACATATCCATTTAACCAAACAATAGTGGTTAAGCGCCTTAGGGCTCATGACCTTCCTGGCCACAGTCGTGCACCAGGTGGCACATTTGGTCTGGCTGTCCGGGCATGAAGCTGACAGGGTCCACTGCTGTTTAAGACCATTCTTGACCTTTCTTGCCCAACAGACTGTACAAGGTCTTTCCAAAATCCTGACAGCCAATCGACAGCTCAGCTCCAGTTTGATTTCTTGGTGTCCTACATCCCATGACCTGTAATCTGTGAATTCCATGAAAAGAAGTATGTAGTATCATTAAAATATCAATTATCACTAAGGAAATTTATCAAATAATGCAACCTGCGGTATTATGGGAGGAAGAACGTAAGCAAAGATTCTATTTTCCTAAGAAAATAAACTAGAAGAAGGAGTAACTTTCTAAAGATACAACCCCATGAACTAGTAGCATACATTTTAGGTTATAAGAATTAAAAGAATGTTGTGCTGTCTTTTGACTCTTTAGACCAATTCGGAACCTCAAATGGAAGTCATGATTTGACATAGACTCAAATCCATGTGATAAATGCCACATTTCAAATCAGTGGGGTTAAAGTGGATGGTTTTATAAGTGGCAATGGGTCTTCTGGGTGAATAATTGAAAATAAACTATATGCTTTAGTGCATATTTTATATAAAATAAAGTTCAGATGGGTCAAAAAGTTAAATGCAATAAAATATCATAAACTATTCAAAGTGCTCAGAGAAGACTTTTATTTTAATGTTTATGATGGAATTATTGAATATAAACACAAAACTCAAGTACAAAGAAAGAGAAAGGCCCACACCGATCACACATGAAAAAGTTTCTTCAGTCAATGGGGAAAAAAAAAAAAAAGATCAGAAGACAAGTAAGAAAATGGAGGTAAATTTGATAATAATTTTAAGACATATAAAGATTTCTTCTGAATCAATGAGATCAGTAACTACCAGGAAAGGGATCAAAGGATACAATCTTTATTTCTGAAAAACTCAAACTGAACCTGACTCTGAATTCACAGTAAAATGCAGACATTTTTCACTTCTTATAATTTAGCATAAAAATAAAACAGCAAAAACAGAAAGGGCTGATAATGCTTGGTGCCAACCAGAGTGTAGGCCACAGGTACTCCACTCCTTGCTAGTGGGCAGAGAAAGCTGGCGCCATCCAAAACCTTGTAAGACGCAGTCCCTGGGTCCATGTAGTTTCATTTCTAGGAATTTAGACTTCAGTTCTAGTCCCACATGTGTAAAATGATGTGTGTACAGAGATATTCATCACTGCATTGTTGAAATAGCATGAAGAGGACAGGACCTAAATGTGTTAAATGTCACAGCACTTCTAGACGATACAGCACTACATGGTCACTTACAAACAGGGAAGCCACTGGATGGGACCTGATATGTCAGTCGTCCCCAAGGTACATGGCTGCCTCATAAAAGCAAGATAAACCCTACTGGATTGTGCACTGTGTGGTAAAGCAGAAAGCAAAAGAGAAGTATAGATTACAGGAGAGTTTAAACATGCTTCAGATACAGGGGAGGGGCACAGGGTCTTGGGAGCCGAAAGCATCCCCTCCAGGAGGCAGGGCTGTTCCTGCTTGAGCCAGGAATGGCAACCAGGTGGTTCTTAAAGCCACACTTTTATAACTTCTGGTTTTGTATCATGATCATATATTGTTTTAAAATAAACAAAAAGAGGTTTAAGGTGTTTGTAGTCTTTTCTTTAATGAGAATTCATAGCATATATAATTAAACAAAAACATGTATTCAACACAGAGAAAATGGGTTAGAAGACACATGGTGTCAGGAAGAAACTGACAGAAATAAGGTCCTTACCTTTTCTGCTGATCATACACAAAGCTGTTCAAAAAGTCCTATTTAAGTGGGTTTGTACCAACAACTGGGTCTCTATGATAGAAGGGAGGTCAGCCCTGCTCTTCTCGAATGCTCTACATTTGTATAATGAGATCACTGGGCTAGATGCTCCCCAAGTTCCCTCTAGCTCCAAAATTCTGTGAAGCATCACTTTGATCTTTCCCCAAGGTCATTTTATTAACTTGCTTCAACATTAGCCCACAAATTAGGAATTACCAGCTGCTAACTATGGCTTGAAGCTTCCTCTTCATTTAATAAAATGGTTCCCTCATCAACCTTTCTCTTAAAGCCAAGTTTCTGACGTACACCCACTCTGCATCTCCTTTTTAAAGAAAGTCAACCAAGCTTGTACTTCTAACCATCCCAATCAGTACTATGTCCTGCTTTCAGAAAGCCAGCAGCTGTGCCTGAGCTTTACATCCAAACTGAAGTGTGAGGCTTGTGTCCCTTTCTAGGGTCTCTTAAGACACAACAATGCTTAGAAAAGCAAGCATTGTTTGATTGCCCAAGAGAGCAGGGCTCTGGAGAGCCTGCTGCTTGGCTTCTCTGGAAAGCATCTGGGGCTGGGCTGGGCTGAGCTGCTTCAGTGGACCCAGGCTCATCCTTCACCACAGGGATCTTGAATAGGTGGTTCTCTGTTTAGAGACCCCTCAGCCCTTGGTTGTCTTCTTGCTTCTTGCCTTTGGCTAACCTGGGGAAGAGTGACTTAATCATTGGAACAAAATATATCTTGGAATATGGAAAAACAGTGACTTTACAAAGCACAAAGGTTGTGGGAGTTCAAATCCTGTTCAATGACTTATTAGTAGTGACATTGTATATATTTCCCTGGCTATTAAAGCTTTCATATCTGTAAAATGACAGTAATACCAGCTACCTCCCTGCATGGCATTTACAAAGATATTAAAGCTATCTGTATTATGTACAATATGTAATGCATAATGTATACATCAGAAAGTAAAAATAGCATGACATGTATTAGGGTTGAGGCAAAAGCATGGGGTTTTTGTTTGTTACTTGAACCCCGAGCCTCAGTTTCCACTTCAGTCGCATAGACGTGTCAGTACGTTCTTCCTCAGAGTATGCTGGAAAGGTAAATGAATGGACAACACACAGACTACTTACACACTAGCTGCAAAAATACAGAGCTCCTCCTGTGTTGTGTGGTGATGTCCCCTTGAGAACATCTGCCCTCAGCAAGTGGCAGCCAACATTTTGGACGCCAAGAAGCATAATAGGAAATGTTTGAGGAAATTTTATCAAAGTCACAGGGATGGATCCGGGCAGTAAGTACCTCATGAGGATTCACAGAGGACCACGGCAACATTGGCCCTACCTGTTGTTTACAGAGATGGTCTGAGTGTGTGGCTTTCCATCTTCAAAGATGGCACAGGTCCTCAGAAAAGAGAAGATGATGACATGTGACGGTGGTAAACAGGTTGTAATCAAGGGCTCTATCTGTGGTGTGTCGTCCCCAGTGTCTGGCTGTCTCCTACGTGCTTAATGAGGGTTTGTCTATTCAAGAGGCAAGTATAAAACAAATGTTTCTCCAAAAATCCTTACCTTTAGACTTGATTCAAAGAACAAGGGGAAGAAAAAATAAATAAATCAGAGAATGCCATAGGATATGGGAAAGAGAATTCACAGAGGAACATTTTGGATCACAAGAAAATAATTGCATCAATCCCAGAGGAAATGCCCTGCAGGCCCCTGCAAGGAAAGTTCAAGCTGATGAACTGCTGAGTTAGGATGTCTGGACCAAGCACAGTGGCGGACCTCTGGGTAGACAGTAGTGTCTGCCAGCTCCAGGGCTATGGCCCCAGCACTTTGAGGGCAAAAAGTTTTCTCTCTAGGGCATTGATTTGGCTGCCATAGAAATAGACATTCTACTAAAAAGAGAAAAGACTAGTTGTGTATAGTAACTGTAATCTGTCAAGAAGTAGGGAGCTGGCCAAGCTGTCCCCAGCATCCAGCCAGGCGCCCTTTATTGTCTGAAAGTTTTAAAGCACGTAGAGGAAGCTTTTCAACTCAATTAGTATTTAATAGCCCTGATGTTCAGTATCAGGGATCAGCTTTGGAGCGATTGAAGCCATTGCCAGGGGGCTGGAGGAGCCAGTTGTTGAAATGTCAGTGCATCTCACGTGACAACATCGCCCTCCCTGCAGGGCCTCCTAACTTGAGGTCCTGATATTTAGTGAAGCTTCATAAGTCAGGAGTGTCTGCATCAGGGACCTGGAGCACCCATGGAATCCCCTCCCGCTTTTCTCCATCCCTGGGAAAATGAGCCAGCCTTGGAGATGAGAGGCTGTGGAGTTGAGCAGCACAAGAGCTGTGTGAGTTCTGAAGCAGGCGAGCTCTTTGTTCCTCCTACCTGAGCTTCGCAGAGGGCAGCAGAGCTGTAGAGGGAAGAGGTTCTAGAGAAGGTGTGTAAAGAACCAAATTTCCTAAGCAAGAAAGAATAGATGATGATGAGTTATTTCTACTAGCAGGATTACAGGAACACACTGTTATAGTCTGGAGATCTGAATAAACTGTTAACTGATAGCCACTGTGCATGTGGTTAGACGAGGTCCTGTTTTCCACCTTCGAAGGCCCAGTGAAGGGTTCCCAGGATTTGAGCAGGCTGGTATCACATTACAGACGGGGCCTGGTCCCCAATGTCTACACATAGCAGAGCTCTCCCAACACTAGGCAGTTAATTGAACAAAAATAAATCATTAGTACTGAAAGCCGCTGAGAGTTCATATTGTTTGTTGGGACAGCTGCTATCAATTACCTAACTGAAAAAAAAAAGAGAAAATCAGACTTAAAGACCAAAAGCTCCTGTAGAAAATTTTATAAACAACAAGTAATTGAAAATAAAGTGTCTGAAAGTAGGGAGTTACTTAAATAGAATGTTTTATAAACAACAAATGATTGAAAATTAAGAGTCTAAAAGTAGGGAGTTACTTAAATAAATTGTGGTTCATGATATAACGATTAAAACACATCTTCAAAATAATGCTTAATGACATGGAGATGTGATATAAAGTGAAGTAAACTTAACTTTTTTTTATTCTGAGTCTATTAGCCAGAAAGTAATTAGAAAATAACTCAAGTATTGTATTTGCACTCTTTGAAGGTGAAGCCTGGTAGAAAGAGAAGAATTGGAGAAGAGAGAAAAAAAATGAACAACCCTCCATCAGTAATCACACCCCCACTGTCACGGGAGCTGATTTTCTACATCTTTCTTGCAGTCTTGCTCATCTCTGCCCAGAGTCAAAGGGAATTCTTGTCACAAGAGGAAAACTCAAGTGTTCTCCATGTCGACAAGAAAGCAGAGATGGTTTCTGCTGCACTGAGAAGAATGTGCAGCCTGAAGAAGGAAAGAAGAGGAACTCAATTCTATTAAAAAGAAGACCCAGAGTTCCCTGAGGGAAGAAAATGATTTTCTGGATGTGAGAGGATTTTTATTCTTGAGATCATAAAAGAAAGTCATCTGGAACGAGGATTAGATTTCCTTCCTTAATGCCACCTCCACAGTGCTCCCTGCCATCAAGGCTGGCCCATGGGTGGATCAATACTTGCAGCCTTCCTATGGGGCTTGGGTGATCCCAGCCTTTTGAGCAGCCATAAATGTCACAGAAACACATTGTCTTGCAGATATCTTAAACTTGGGAAGGCATGAGAAAAAAAACACAGCTGGAATGGCATTGTCTTACTAGGAAATAAAAAAAGGACCAGCAGTAAAGCAATTAACAGAAGTGGAAGTGAACCTTCAGGGTGAGAGAGTAAGGAGTGGGGCATTAGAGTTCTGCAGGATATTCCACATCACCAAAACTAAAATATAACAAGAGTTTGGGCAACCATGATTGAGTCAAATGAGAGTAAAATAATAGCCAGGGAACAATATTGAGCAATCATGTAAACTTTTTAATAAACAATTTTTCTCTCACTCATTCTCTCTCTCTCTTTCCCTCTCTGTCGGTCTGTCTCTCTTTCCTCCCTCCCTGTCTTCTCCTGACCAATTACCAAATGAGGTAACAATCTTCTTCTCCACAGACTTCCCACCATGATGCCTTGTCTCACTTCAGGGCCAAAGTAATGGAGCCAGAATACATCTGTCTTCCTTTTAAGCAGCTTCCTAAGGAAAAGCTTCAGGGGATCCTGCAGGCTTTATGCCACACTGAGAAGTCCCCTCCCCTACCAGAAGGATGTGGATGAGCAGCACCAGGCCCCGCCTCCTAGGCGACAAAGTGGCTGTAAGCACAGGACACAGGACAGAGGTGCTACCCTAGGTCAACCTACCCTGCTAATGTCAGAGCCAGGGTGCAGGAAGAGGACCAGGCCAGGGTGCAAGAATTCTTCTGTGGAGAGTGTGACATGCTGCGCTGAAGGAGAGTCAGGGGAAAGCTAGGTTCTTTTAGGCAGTTTCAGTCAGGGACAAGAGCCCAACGAGAGAACAATAAGATCCTACCTAGCCTTGGCAGGAATGAACTCATGTCTGATCCAGATTCGTCTGCAACAGCTGAGCGCCCCTGCAGCCCACAGTCTAGCTCACTACCCAGGTGGCCTGGCCTTCACTTCCCAGGTGGGCTGTCCTTTGAGGTCTGCCCTTTGGATCTACAAACCAATGGCGTCTTCTCCATTGTCATACCCAAATCTGATGAAAGACTCCATTTTTAATTAACCATAAACCCTATTTGGGCTGTTTCTAGTTCCCTTTGTCCTATGATCCCTGGCTGGATACATGTCAACCTGGGGCTCACAGCCCCTCCATGTGTGGTGGGGGAGAGCAGAGCAGTGTTTCTTGGCCTGGGTTGTTTTCTGCTTCCCTCTGCTTTATGGTAACCTCTCACTTTAATTGCATGTATGATTTTCCTCTGCTGTCTGAGTCTACACCACATATATGTCCTTTACATCCTACATCTACCACATGGGCATCTCCTCTAAACTCACCAGTGTAATCTCTCTAAACTCAGGACAACCATGGGTATAACTCTCCTTACTACCCATTTCTCATTGCCTGGCGCTCTCTCTCTCTCTCTCTCTCTCTCTCTCTCTCTCTCTCTCTCTCTCTTTCTATCTCTTCTCAGGCCATCACCACTTTTAACTTTCTGTCACGGGGAGGCTCAGGGCAGATGCAGTGCTTCCCACACGAGTGCATGTTTCTTATAAATCTCTCTACATAAGCTCCTAGGCTTTGTCCTCTGCAACCAAGTGCTTGTGGCTCTGCTCCAGACTCTTCCTGGACCTCCACTTCTCTAAAGTGAACCCCAGGAGCCATGCTGTGCCTTCCACGCCAGTGCATAACCCCTCTCTTCCACCTGCCTGTGACTATTCCAGACTTTTCCTAGACCCGAATTTTCCCTAAATAAACCCCACAATTTGTGACTGCTCTCTAAATAAAATCAATGATTCATAATTTAGCCTTCTTCAGTCAGTTTTTTAATTAATTATTTAAATAGGATAAGGACACAAAATTGTGATTTGTATGTTTGGGAGGCCTATCCTGAACCCCCAAATCCTACATCAATGCCACTTGTGGTTGTGGTCATTGTGTACAAGTTGGTGGGGACCCAGTGGGCAGTGCTGGCCTCCCTCCATGGGCTGAGAAAGGAAAGCAGAGAAAGCACTGAGTGTAATGATAGGGGGCCAGAGTCAGGAACAAGTCCTGTGCGCGTGGCATCTCCAAACACCCAGAGGGTTCACCTCCCAAAAGGCAGCCCACGAACCCATCCCAGCATCTGCCCTGCTGACTATGGAGGACAGGGTCCCACGAGATAAGAGCTGTCCCGCTGCCTTGCTCCTCTCCCTGGTTCACACCTTGGAGGAGCCAAGGACAGAAACAGAGGCAGATAATTGAAGGAAACTGGGAGAAGCCAGGGCAGGGATTTGGTCAAAATCAGTTACAGAACAAATCTGCTTGTTGGACTTTTCTCCCAGGAAAGGGAAGATTGTCTCTGCTCAGCTTTATAAGCCCTGCAGGAGAGAAAATAAAGCTGAATTTCAAGCAATTCAACTTCCTCTTGGTCACGTTTGCCAGGTGTGTTGGTACATGTGTGTAATCTTGCACTTGAGAGTCTAAGGCAGGATGATTTGAGGTCCTAGACAGCTGGCGCTACACAGTGAAAGCCTACACAATCCAAAGCAGAAGTCCAGGGACACTTAAGATCTTAGCAATAAAGCAGAATTAAAACTTACCCACCATGACTCAGGGAACTGAGCAGAAGAGGGGGCAGAAAGAATGTAAGAGCCATGGTGAGGGAGAATATCCAGAGACATGGCCCCTCTCAGCAATAACACAGTAAGGGGGAAAGAAATCTGGCTACCTCTCGTTTAATTCATAACCCCCTACACCATGGACTGATCTAGTATGCCCACTGAGGAGGGACCCCAGTGGGTTGGTGACAGACAGGAGGGAATCACAAGATTTGCTCATACAATGTATCTAATTATTGACAATAAAGATATTTTTAAAAGAAAAAGACAAAACCAAAAATAACTAAATAAAACACAAAGTTGCACACATAGTAACATATTAGTAGCCAAAGACAGCAGGAACCCTACGTAGATTGGTTTATTCCATATGCTAAGAAAAACTGTCCTAGCTGGGCATGGTGGCACACGCCTTTAATCCCAACACTTGGGAAGCAGAGGTGGGAGGATCACCATGAGTTTGAGGCCACCCTGAGACTACATAGTGAATTCCAGGTCAGCCTGGGCTAGAATGAGACCCTACCTCAAACAAACAAACAAACAAAAAACAAAAAGAAAAACTGTCCTGAGCTTGGATGTATAAGCTCTGTGGCGGGAATGAGGAAGGAAACCCTAAAGAGTTACTTTACTGAAGCCCCTCCTTTGGGCTGTCAGAAATTAGAGTTTCCCCAGGAATCTCATGCTGTGAAAATTAATAATAATGAAAACTAGAGCCTGCAGCCAGTCAGTGGAGGGCGTTCTCCTAGAGAGTACTGACACCTTGTCAGATCACCATGCAGGAGAGGAAACGATGGGCAGAGAGGGGCAGGACCACACCGGACCAGGACTGCTCAGGCATGCAGATCTCAGTCAGGACCCAGAAAATGGACTGGACAGGGGCTGTCACTGGATCTCTTGGTTCCTTTCCCACTTGGCCATATTGAATGGATCTCATTTTTCTGCTTTAAATTAAAAAAATAATTCTATCTCCTATGTTCAGTGTTTAGAAAATGGCCACTTGATTTTGGTCATCAGCCAGGATGGGGAAGGAGTGAAGCAAGTGACTGGCACACAAGATAAACAGGCATCATCTTTCTGGAGGGGTCATGAAGACAACCAAGTCAACTAAAGAAATCTACCCTCCCCAGTTCCCCAGAGGGGAGCTAAAAGGACACAGTGTGATGCAGTAAGGAAGTGGCCGCACGAAGCTGTATGCAGGGGTATCTGTATTTAATTTTGCTAGTTACTTTGCTACTTAAGGAAGCACTTGTTTAAAAAGACCAAAGGAAGTTACCACAAAGTGATGGGATTGTACATGAAGTTCATTTCCTTTTTATATTTTCAGAATTCCCTACATTGATAATACATTAGAAACAAGACAAAATAAACATCATTTATAAAATAAACCCTGAATGATCTTGTTACAAGTGAACATCTCCCTACCAGATGAGTTTAAGGAGAAGCTAGATTGCTTTCCTCACAGAATGAAGAAAAACAGAAGTTTATGCCAAGGGTAATATAGCACCTTGGCCATGAACTCTGAGCCTGCAGAGTCCTTGGAAGGAAGGTGAGGGGCTGGTGAACATCATTATCTCATTTTTCATTTACTGGCTGGGAACTCACTCACTATGGAGCCCAGGATAGCCTCAAACTTGCAACCCTTCTGCCTTAGCCTTCCAAGTGCTGGGATTCAAGGTGCACGTCACCACGTGGGTTCATGCCCATTTTAGAGTAGGAAATCAGGGTCACAGAACGAGAGGGGTCTTGACAACTCCAGAGTCCACTGTGGAGCTTACGTTCCCTGAGCAGAGCAGCCTGGAAGGAGGCTGCATTCTCCTCTGCAGCACCCACATGCACACAGCACTTGCTGCATCAGCGTGCAGTTCCCATATGCCCACCCGAGTCTGGGTTTATGCAAGAGTAAAGAGGAATCCTGCAGCCCCAACCATGTTACACACACTCCTGTCTGCCTCCTGTCTGTCCAGGGAGGGGCAAACAGAATTGGGGCTTTCTCACTTTTGGGTGGCCAGTGGGAAAGGGCCTGGGTGAGCCACCCTGTCTGTTAGCTGCTATATTATTTTACCTGCATGCTGTTTTTATAAGCAAGTATATCTCTTAAAATCAGGAGCTCAGAGTTCTGTTGATACATCATAGAATGCCTCCCACTACGTCCTCCTCCTCTACAGCCTGCACAGTTTTCTGATCACTTTGGCAGGTGAAAGTGTTTTTTCCTCTAAACAAGTCGGATGGGGTGGAAATGTGTCACTTTGAAAAGAAGATATCCTCATACATTTACAAGGCAGGGCGCCAGTTCCCTCAGCCTTACCACCTGTTCTGGGCACCCATTCAGAGCTCCAACCCGGTCCCATTAGCTGGGCCTTCGTGGCAACAGGTGTGAATTAGTTAACTAATAAACTCTCTGGGCTGTCAGCCAGAAAGGGTAGCAATAGCCTCTTTCTGTATGGAGGGAGATCCTTTATATCACTCACCCCATTTGGAAGCTATTTTCTTCCCATCAAAATGTTCAAACTATAAATCTAAGCTTCAAGAAAACATGGGTATCAGATCAAAGACAAAGAGAAAAAGAAGAGAGCTGGCAACTTTCCTGAAGCGAATAAATCAACAGCTACTTTTCAGAGAACAATAAAGTTGATGCTGCCTAAAATGCAGCTTTTACAACAAGCTGCCCCTGCAGGACCCTACCTGCTCTATGTGGGCACAGCTCATAAGCTGCC
>PVHP010012521.1:0-42777 GCA_004024765.1 Zapus hudsonius
CTCTGCTTGAAAATGAAATGAATAAATAAAATATTAAAAAAAAAAAGAAATACCTGACTTTTTTTACATGGCTTACAAACATAGGGAAGGAGGGAAGAGAAGAAAAGGCTAACCATATACATTACATAACTTTGTGATTGGGTGCATGTTTCATAAAATACATGTGAATGTCATTTTTATACTTATCAGTACTGGTTCAAGATTCTAACTGAACCATCTGTTTAATTATAATCCATAAAGTTTTGCTTCAACACTGAACTGTTTTTGATTTCTTCCTATAAAATAATCTACTTAAAAAGACCAAATTACTTAAAACCCAGGCAATAGGTGACAGCAAGAGGTAACTAAACAGGCTCTGAGACTGAGTGTTAGGGAGCAGCAATGCCAACCTCATAACCTTCACAGCCAGCACACTGAACAGACAAGTCCCCCAACAGACGGGCTGCTTAGGGTCTGAGCGGTCAGTGCTGGGAGCTTCCCCAGAGTGGTTCCTTCACTGCTAAACACATGTGAATTATGTTGGGGGGGGGCGCTTTGGTTATTGTTTTGCTTTGTTTGCTAATTTGACAAAACTCAAAGAATAAGCCTTGTAATGAGTTTGTTTCAGGAAACAAGACCTCTTAAAAAACAGCAAGCAATATGATTATGTATCCAAACAGTTTGAAGAACTACATCTCTGTTTCTTTGTTTCTAGAAGAACAAGCAGGAAACTGTTTTCCCAAACTAGTTGAAGCACATTAAAGACAGGCTTACCAGCCATCTTTTCTGGGTTGCCCCA
Source organism: Zapus hudsonius (assembly GCA_004024765.1). NCBI lineage: Eukaryota > Metazoa > Chordata > Mammalia > Rodentia > Dipodidae > Zapus > Zapus hudsonius. The sequence goes on from PVHP010012521.1 coordinate 779, forward strand.
AGAACCCACGGAAGGAGGGAAGAATGAAATGTTTTCATTGATGCTCTTGAGGTTCCTAGTGTTTCTAAGTACATCTAAGGTTCAGATGATTGAATTACTTATTTTTGGACAACGTAAAATAACTTATTTATCTGATTAGGTACTAAAAGCAGTACTTCCCATTCTGCCCATAGTGTGGCAGAGCTTTCTCCCTTTGCAAGGTAACACTGCTCTTCAACCTTTCTTTACGGCTACATCTATTTTGTGATGCTACTTTGAAAAAAACGTCTATTTTCTCTTTCTGCAAATGTCATGCCTATAATCTATAGAGCAACTTCTATCTGGTGCCACTGAAACAGAAAAGCACAATTATAAGGCTGGAAGGTTTCAGCAACTAGCAAAATACTGCTTTATTACAAGAAACCCAGCTGGTCAACCCCAAGCCTATAGCCCGACTCATTTTGTCCAGTTACAATGAAGATATTGAAAAAAGCCTAAATGAACAAAAAAAAATATCACTTTTAAATATTTATTGAGACATAGTCTATGTAGCCTGGTTGATTTCAAATTTGCTATATATTGGCCAGGCTGGTCTTGAATTTGAAATCTTCCTACCTCAGCCTCTTAAATTCTGGATTACAGACATAACTTTCTTTTTCTTCTTCTTCTTTTTTTTTTTTTCCCCTTGGTCTTCAAGGTAGGGTCTTGATCTAGCCTGACCTGGAATTCACTATGCAACCTTAGGGTGGCCTCAAACTCCCGGCAATCCTCCTACCTCTGCCTCCCAAGTGCTGGTATTAAAAGCGAGTGCCACACACTAGGGAACAGCTTATTCTTATACCAATCAGAATTCATAAAATCAAGAAGGCAAAGTTTATCTCCAAGGCTAGCTTTAAAAAGCTGTACTTGCTCACCCCATATATAAAGTTACTGTAGGAGATAAACTGTGGGCCAATTTGGCTTCAGACATGTTTGAGATGATCTCAGGCTGCTTTACTAAGTGGAATCAATGGGAGAAACTGACAAGATCTCACATGCAAACAATTTCAAAGTATACTTTACAAGATGGTATTAAATGGCCAATAGGCAAACAAAAAGGTCTGCAATCTTCAGGAACTACATACAAGTTCAATTCATGATTCGATCTCCTTCTCATGCCTGAAATGTGCAAAGCAAGACCACAGTGGGATGCCAAGCAAGCAGAGTTCACATGCTGCTAGTGAAGTCTGCACCAATCCAAGCTAGAAACCTGACCGTGTCTAGTAAAGCTAAGTCATGTGTCCTCTAAATGCAATAGTTCCCGAAAAGGAAGCAAATGCCCATTAACAGTACCATGGGTAAGTATTTCACTTCTTAGCCAGGGCGCAGGATCTCCAGGAATGCCTACTTTGTGAGTATCCACTAAGTCGTACATTTATAATCTGTGTACCTTCTTGGATGTATGACAAATAACATCATTTCCCCAAATTCCCCAGGTACATATATTTTTATCTATTGCTTACTGATACAATGTGAATGGAGTTCATTAGTAACTTGAAATTCCACTTGAGATTTAGAATAATTTAGTTTTATATTAATTCATGCTTTTGGAACCAGGCTTTCATTAATTTCCCGGGAAGTAACTTGGAAGGCAAGGGTTTGGGATGTATCTCAGGGCATTCCGCTTGAGGAGTCCTGAAGGGCAGGTGCTGTGTAATGTTACTGCCTCACAGCAAGATAAACACACAACTCAGCAAGGAGAGTGCTAAGGCAGCAGCTTGCGGGCTTTAGATAAGGATGGGAGTCTGGTAGTTCGTGAGACAGCAAAATTCTGCATTTAACTTCAAAATATGAATCAATCCTAACCAGTAATAAACACATGATATTTGCATTTTGGGTAATATTTGGCCAAAACACATGTAAACTATTTCATGAAGTAAACAGGCAGCCTGTTTTTTGATTACACACTTAACCCACAGCATTAATTTGGTGTCATCAGAAGCTGGTTTAGGTCCCTTCTCAAAGTGACTAATAATGCAGAGGGCTGCAAGATGAAGCATTGAGAGAAACCTACTAAAACAGGTTCCCAGTCCCCAGAAGTGGCCCAGACATTTCTGGTTTCATCTTGCAGTATGGCTTTAAAGCTTGACGAAGCTGCCAATATTTCATAACAATATGTAGTTTTTTAGTTTCCCATGAAGACTATAAGGTCTGAAAACACTGGCTCTGTATTTTGAAGGGTCACTAGCCAGATGCTGCAAAGGAAAGTACTCCTGGCAGGCTCTCTTCTCCCACACCCTTACAGACATCGGGCTTCTCCCTCCTCGCTTACGTGGTTCTTTTACCTCAGGAGGTCAGATTTAGTGACATGATAGTATAGATTTTGGCTTAATTTTGTAGTTACTAACATTTTGCCAAATTTGGTAAAAATGATCTCCTGAGAATGAGGGGCTATGGTCAACCTGGACACTAGTCTTGGGAACTATATGACTCTGGGCAGGTTAATTTCCAGGAGGCTGTTTCTTCACATGCGAGAGCAAGTGGATTCCAGGAAGCCTTCTTCTTCTTTTTCTTTTGGTTTTTCGAGGTAGGGTCTCACGCTATCCCAGGCTGACCTGGAATTCACTATGTAGTCTCAGGGTGGCCTTGAACTCAAAATAATTCTCCTACCTCTGCCTCCGGAGAGCTGGGATTAAAGGCATGCACCACCACACCCGGCTCTCAGGAAACCATTTTTAACTGTTCTCAAATACTACAATTATAGTATTTTCCCATTTTTAATTATTAAAATGATGGGCTGGAGAGATGGCTTAGTGGTTAAGGCATCTACCTGCAAAGCAGAAGGACCCAAGTTCGATTCCCCAGTACCCACGTAAAGCCAGATGCACAGGTGGTGCATTTGTCTGGAGTTCATTTAGTGGTTGGAGGCTCTGGCGTGCCCAATTCTCTCTCTCTCTCTCTCTCATAAATAAAAATAAAATATTTTTTAAAAATTAACATGATAAAAAGCCGGGCGTGGTGGCGTATGCCTTTAATCCCAGCACTTGGGAGGCAGAGGTAGGAGGATTGCTGTGAGTTCAAGGCCACCCTGAGACTTCATAGTGAATTCCAGGTCAGCATGGGCTAGAGTGAGACCCTACCTCGAAAAACCAAAAAACCAAACATGAAGACAACAGTCAGAACAGTTGCTTTATGCAGGCATGAATTACACTTAAATAAGGTAGCCCTCTTTACCACAAACAACCTCAGTGACCTAGCAACAAGAACAGGGCTGTCTTGGAGTTGAGGTTCAGTGCTGAGTACTGGTGAAGATTTTTAGAGGCAGACAAATCCCTACTCCATCAGATGAGGTATGTGTGTGTGGGGGGGGTGGGGAGTGGTGGTCTTAAGGTACTCAAAATCATTCATGGTAGTGTTTTTCCCTTTAAGTAGAAATTGTAAAAGTCAATGAGGTGATGTATGTTGTTTGGTACTGAGATTATTACTGGCTACTGAAAGCTCTGGAGAACAGCAGCTTTCATATTCATTTGCACGAATGTACACAAAATTTATAACAGTTCTTTAAAGGGATTACAAATGTCCTTTCTCTGTAGAGCTAGAGGGGTTGGGGACAAGACACATAGCTGCTTCTTACTACTCATGGATTCTGCTTCTGTGAATCCAGCTAACTGTTAAAATGCTATTCTAACCCATGAACCAATGTCTAGTCGAGGTGTTCTCAGTCACAGGTGAGGTGGACACCGCGATGCTTTGCCTTTGTGGCTCAATTCTCACTGTAAACAGTGTAAAATGGCCCTGTTTATGTTTGGAGTGACTTCCGGTCTCACCTATGCTGAATGTGAGGCTGGTTCCCTCCTTGTAACTCTGTGGGCTCAGCCAGGCTGCTTGGGTCAGTGGATCAGCTGTGCTGCGTGGCTGAAGTCTGGCTCTAATCCCTTGGAGTCCCTGGGTCTCCATAGTTCCTGCTACTGGGGGTTGGGGAGGGGAGACTGTGGAGGGTGCCTGATGGGGCTGGTTGTGTCCTGTCCCCCCTCCCTTCCCATTGCTTTGGCTGCTACATGGCCATCTTAAATGGAAGCACTTTGGTTTTCAAGGTGGGGTCTCGCTCTAGCCTAGGCTGACCTGGAATTTACCATGTAGTCTCAGGGCGGCTTGAACTCATGGCCATCCTCCCTCCTCTGCCTGAGTGCTGGGATTAAAGGTGTGCATCACCATGCCCAGTTTTGTCTTTGATTTTTATTTTAATAATGCATTTGTAATAGTTTAGGTATTTTGAGAAATTCACTAATATTCTCCAGCCACTAAAACTGAAAAAATATATACATGCTATGATCCAGCCATTCACTACCTAGGTATATGTTCAACCGGCATGACATTCACCAAAAGACATGCATAAGAATGTTCTCCATGGCACTATTTATAATAGCCCCCAACTAGTCATTCATTCTTCAAATGCCCATCAGTGGTAAAGATGAATAAAAAGAACAGTGCATGACAAGAAACAACTCTGTACAACAATGTGGGTGGCTCTACATCTCTATCACACCTTCCAAGGCCCAGAGTCCATTGCAGAAGAGGTGGTGGAAAGATTGTAAGAGCCAAAGGAAGGCTAGGACTGCTTACAACGCAATCTTCCAGACATAAAATGGCCTTGGTATTCATGACTTTGTGGTGCCTGATCCTTCCTACACAAGACATTTATAATAGGAGGAAAAGATGATGACACAGAAACAAGATAAGAAACTAGCTAAGAGGGGATCTGACAGAGGGTGGACCTGAGAGGGGGAATGTAGGTGTGGGGAGGGAACTATGATTTATTCTCTATAATTATGGAAGCTATCAATAAAAAGTTAAAAACAAGCAAACACTACTGGGCTGACTACTAGGATATCCATGGTCCCCTGCCCCAAGGACTGATCCAGACAGCCCATGGAGGAAGATATCCAGCTGATTGGGGATGGGGAAGAGGGACATTGGGGAACTGGGAATAACAACTCATCGTTTGCCCATTAAATAATGTAACTCATTATGGACAATAAAAAAAACAAGCAAGCAAGCAAGCAAACAAACAAAACACCCTAGGCTGGAGAGATGGCTCAGTGGGTAAGGCACTTGTCTCCAGTGTCTAAGGCTCTGGGTTCAATTCCCCAGGACCCACATAGGCCAGACCCACAATGTGGTGGCTCTGGTGCTCTCTCTCTGGATCTCTCTGCTTGAAAATGAATAAATAAAATATTAAAAAAAAACACCCAAAGACATATATTGTCATAAAGGCATTTGTTCAAACAAAGTTTTGTAAAAATGTCTTGCATAAATAGTTGTCTAAATTCTTAAAGAATTTTAAAGGGACTTTGGGTTAAACTGGCAGTTGAGCACACATTACTTTTATTCTTCTCCAAACCCAACTAAACCAATACTAAAAGAAGGAGAAGGAAGAGGGAGAAGAGGAAGAGGAAGAGGAGGAGGAGGAGGAGGAGGAGGAGAAATAGCAAACTCAATCCTATAGGAAACACAGGAGAAGGGAAAACCAAATTTTGGACTCTGGATATAGTAGTAATAATTGATAATGGCCCAAGAAAGTCAAAACTCTTTCCGTCCAGGAGAAAAGCAAAAACCAACCTGATACCTGATTTATACTACATGCTTAGATATTAAAGTTCCCTCCCTCTCTCCCTCTTCTCCTGTCTTTTAGACAGGATATCTCACTGTAGCCCAAGATGACCCAAAATTCACTCAACAGACTACACTGGCTTTGAACTCAGAGTGATCCTCCTACTCCAGCCTCCAGTGCTTTAATCAAGGATTAAAGCTTAAAACAGACCACACTCTTTAGGTAGGAAGTCTTTCTCCCGAGAATCTTAGTGTCACAAAGGGAAGAGCTGAAGATATATTGATATGGGGGTTATCCAATGGTACATGGATGGCTCTCCTGTGATGCCCCAAGTCCAGCCTTAGACCTCAACCTTAGACCTCCCATTTGTTTAGTAACAGGCTCTTCATTTTGACCATGGACCAATTCCTAGAATTGAAGAACATCAGAACGAAAATGTCCACAGAATGCCCAGTGTAATAGACAAAAGGCAAGCCACACCCAAAGCATAGCTCTGGAAAACTATAGAGGTCTGGAGAGCCAGAAGAGGTGTTTTTTCTTTTTTTTTGGGGGGGGGGAGAGGTGGGGAGATGGACATGTAGCGCAGGCTGGTCTTGAACTTGCTATGTAGCTGAAGATGACCTTGAACTTTTGTGATCTTCCTTCCTCTACCTCTCTCAGTTTATGAATAGTTGGGAATTGAATTCAGGGCTTCTTGCAGGCTAGATAAACATTTCACAAACTGAACTACAACCCCAGCCCAAACAGATGATTTCCTAAGAGGGAGATAGAGGGGGCAACAGGTAACACCCACAGAAAGGATCAGAAATCTGATGGCTCTGAATAGCGTGAAACAAACAGGAGATGCTAAAGAAGTGCTTCACTCCAGAACAACAATAATTCATAAAAAAAAAAAAGCATGGCCAACACAAGAGCATGAGAAACCAAGGGGGATGGGAACCTGAGGGAGTCCCTGCAATGGTGAAAGACCCCAGGAAGACAACTGTGCAGTGCAGTCAGGCTTTATTGTAGCAGAATGACCCAAGGGATGAGTAACATCCAGTCATCACCAAACCCCCTTTAGCATTGCACTCTTTGTCCTGGAAGAGAATCCTGGTGAGGATTCTCACCTGGAGCTTTCACCCTAACCCATGTTAAAGAAAAGTTCAAGGCAAAGTCCTCAGCTAGCCAAGAAATGGTTCTTCTTTAAAATAACATCCCAAAGACAAAAGAGGTCTGAAATCTTGTAAAGATTGGCTGTCTTGTAGAGGTTGGCTGTATGCCTACCCATGCATAAGGCCCTGGGTTTGGTCCCCAGCACTGGAGAAGAGGGGAAAAACAAAACAAAACAAAACCTGATACTGCACAGCATGATTAGTTGTAGAATTAATAGCCACAAGATGCTGTAGGCATCCAAAAATTTTGTGTATTGTGAACTAAAGATGGAGTTCCAGTAAGAGCAATAAAAAAGAATATACTAGGTTTTTGTCACCTTTACTTTCTTCATTAAAAAAGAGGCTATGGAGATGGCTCAGCGGTTAAGGTGTTTGCCTGTAAAGCAGAAAGATCCAAGTTCGATTCCCCTGTATCCATATAAAGCCAGACGCGAAAGGTGGTGCATGCATCTGGAGTTTGTTTGCAGTGATTGGAAGCTCTCTCTCTCCCTCTCCCAAAAAAGTAAAATAAATAAAATATATTTTAATAAGGAAGGAGCTGTATGTGGGGGAGAGAGAGCTCAGCAGTTAAGGTGCTTGCCCACACAGCCTAACAACCCAGGTTTTATTCCTAAGGTCCCACATAAAGTTAGATACACAAAGTGATGCATGCATCTAGAGTTCATTTGCAGTGACTGAAGGCCCTGTCCCCTCTTCTTTGCAAATAAATAAATAAAATGTTAAAGGGCTGTCTCCTTCTTAAATGCCTTTTATAGAACTCCATCATGCTAACAATGTTATAAGACTAAGTCAGTTTACTCTGCAATGCAAATAGCTGAGAAAGAGAGTGAATTATGTATGCGGTCTAAGCAGATCACATCAAAAAAAGAAGCCAACACCCAGCTATTTGGTCCCAAATTTGCAGTTATTAACACTCATCTGTATTTTTTTGGGGAGCTATCTTACTACTTGTTATGGTTTGAACGTGAAATGACCCCTAAAGGCTCTGTGCTTAAACATTTGGTCCCCAACTGGAGTGCTGCTTGGGGAGGTGGACCCTTTTGGACATGGCACTGGCTAGCAGAAGAGCCAGAACGGCAGGGCTTAGGAAGCCACCTCATGTTCTTGTTACCATGCCTTCCCCATCATGATGGACTACAGTCCCTTCAACAGTAAGCCCAAATCAATACTTCCTCCTTTGGTTGCTTATTTCAAGTATTTTATCACAGCAACAAGAAAAGTAACCATTCTTCTAAAAGATGCATTTCTCTTCAGGATTGATATTTACACTAAATGAGCAGAAAAGCAGGTCAATGAAAAGAATGCCCAACTCAGAGTGAAGGTTTTCACCAGTAGCTTTGTGTGTTACTCTGCTAGACTACATATATGACCTGAGTCTTTGAATTCCTGAAAGCCCCTTTTCAGAGGAAACAGGACTCATTAAACAACAGGTATGTGAATACCTGCTATGTCCCAAGCACTGTTCTAAATGATAAATGATTGATATATATGCTAGTGAACAAAGATCTCTGGCTTCCTGGTGCTGACATTATAGCAAGGGAAGACAATCCTAAATGTAAGTATGTTAAAGAGCATGTTTACTAGGGAAAAAGCCACATAAGGAGTAAGAGAGTAGGGTACCTACAAAGGAAGAGGAGTTGAGGTACCATGGTTTGAGTCAATATCACCCATAAGCTCATGCACTCTGAATGCTTGGTCCCCACAGGAGCCTTGCTGGAAGAGTGTGTTGGGAGCAGCGTTACAGTGGTGTTATACTCAGCTCCCCTGCTAGGGCAGCGGTGATGGCCAGCCTATGCTCATGCCATGCTTTCCCTTGCTACCATGAAGCTTTCTCTCAAGACTGTAAGGCAAAATAAATCCTTTCCTCCCTTCGGCTACCTTTGGTTGGATGTTTTGTCCCAACAAAGCAAAGGTAACAACAACACTAAGCTACAGTATTTAATAGTTTAAGGTAATTGGATCTCACAGAACGGTAAAATGAGTACACGTTTAGAGGGTAAGTGTGTTAACCAAACAGGCAGGCACATCTACTTATATCTCCGAACAAGGCTCCTCAATGGATATGACAAAGCACGTCAAGTCTTCTGTGATGGTTAAATTTTGTCAACTTGACCTGTTAGCAATCTACAACAATCTTGAGTGTTGTGTAGCAAATTTCCTCAGAATTGAAGAGAGAAAGGAGGCTCTAAGGATTTAGGAACTCAGGGGAGCTAGAAACAAACATCCCTTCCTGGGAGGGCAGTGCAGGAAGGAATTCTAGAAACTCAGGAAGTCTACAAATCTGGGAAGGGGTTGCAAGACCCAGCCCTAAGGGGAAGGAAATCTCTCCTCCTGCCTGGCTGTTGGTGCTTTGTCATGACTTGGACGTGCATCCACCCTGATCCTGATCCCTTCATCGGCTATGGAATGAAGTTTCCCCAGTCTTCCACCCTGGACTGAAGACCAGCAGCTCCCCCAGCCTTGTGGACTGAAAGGCTACCAGTTCCTTGACTCTTGGGCTTGCAGACTGCTATTGTGGGACTTCCACGAGCTAATCCAAAAAAATCCCCTTTTTAACGAAAATTCATTCTATCAGTTTTGTTCCTCTAGAGAACCCTGACTAATACATCTTCTAAAGGATTTTCTCCATTAATTTTCTGAGTGCATGCATATGGAGCTCATCTGCAGTGGCTGAAAGACCCAGAGCACCCATTAAATATTTTAAAATCCCATTTATAGCTATTCTCACTTAAAACAAATTTTGAGTTAAATTAACTAAAGTATCCTGAAGAAATATTCTGTGTATTTATGTACGATTAATACAACAGCTTTAAAAATTAAATTACCAGGGGGCAGAAAGATTGTGAGAGCCGTGGTGGGGGAGACTATCCAGAGGCATGGCACCCCTCAGTAACAACATACTAGGGCCAGGAGAACCTGGCTGAATACTAGGCTATCCATGGTCCCCTGTCACAAGGACTGATCCAGACGACCCACGGAGGAGGATATCCAGCTGATTGGGGATGGGGGAGGGGGCATTGGGGAATTGGGGATAATAACTCACTGTTTGCCCACTAAATAATGTAACTCATTATGGACAATAAAAAAAATTAAATTACCAGTACCTACTCTAAGATACACTAATCTGAATGTATAAGGAACAGACCATGCAAAATATGCATACTGATAAGAATAACTTGAAACTAACTTGACCATCTAGAAGTTGAAATGAAAACAACAGTAATGTTCCCAGAAAATAGACACAATACATCCTGAACATCTCAACATAATTTCAGACAAATCTTACTCATTTGAAAGGGAAAATAATTTGTTTTATTCATTACAAGAACAAAAATTATCTCTTCTAGTTTATGAACAAGAAGCATTCCTTAAACAAACGGTACTAATGCTAATTAAATCTCCAGCCAAGAATTTCTTTGAAAATGTCCTTAAAAGCCCATGAAACAAGGCAGATTAAAGGAACTAACATCTAAGGAAATGAGATAATTTTAGATCCATTCAGCCCAACTAGATACAGAAATATTGTAGGGTATGTCTATGTGTTGAGTAAAAAACAAACCTACCTACTATGCATACAATTTTCAAAACCTCAAACCAAACAGATCTCAATAATAATAGTAGCAACAACAACTACCTTGAATTGTTCTGTTAGCTTGTATTCATCTTTCAACTTTGGTAATTTTTTTTTTTTTTTTTTGTTTTTTCAAGGTAGGGTCTCGCTTTAGTTCAGGCTGACCTGGAATTCACTATGTAGTCTCAGGTTGGCCTTGAACTCACGGCAATCCTCCTACCTCTGCCTCCGGAGTACTGGGATTAAAGGCGTGCACCACCAAGCCTGGCTCGGTAATTAGTTTTGAACTGTATTTTCCTCCAATACTACTTGTCACATATTCTGCATAAAGTCCAACGTTAAGCAATGTCTTCTTGTTAGTTACCTTCTCACTGCTAGGACAAAAGCAGCTGATGGGAGGAAGGGTTGTTTCAGCTTACAGTCTCAAGAGGATGGGGGGGGAAGCATGGCACAAAGAGAGACTGGATGGGCATCACCTCCTTGCCACCACTGGTGTTCTGGCAAGGAGAAGCGGGTTTTAACACCCCTCAGCCCACTCCCAACAACACAGGTCCTCCAGCAGACAAGGACATGCAGAGGACGTCACACTGCTGCTCTCTTGAATACCAATCATGACAGCTTTCTTCTCTAAACACTCTTATTCCCATCTTTTTGGTTTTGTCTTTTTAGCTCTACAAGTTAGATTATGGAATTTGTTTGGATTTATTTAGCAATGCTTACTAATGTCTTTGGTCACCTTTAGTTCTTCTGACCAAACACTTTTAGAAGCTCTGGAAATAAAGATGTACTGGAGGCAAGTTCAACTTTTGGTTATTTCAAAAGGACTTATAGCTGCCAATAAAAACTCTGACTTATACTGCTTCCTCCTTAAAATTTTGTTGGGTACACAACTTTGGGATGACATCTCTTTCTCTCTTTTGGTTTCCAGGTTGCCATGGAGATGTTTTTATGTTTGTTCTTTAAAAGCCTGTGAAACAAGGCAGATTAAAGGAACCAACATCTAAGGAAATGAGATGATTTTAGACTCATTCAGCTCAACTAGATTCCGAAATATTGTATTGTTTTTTCTTTGGTTTAAGGCCTTCTCTTTGTCCTGAGTGGTTATGGCCTTACTACCATACCACAGGTTTTGGTGTGATTGTAAAAAGTATGCCATTTTGTTCATGTGGAGCTGTTTTAACACAAACACACATTGTTCCTTTTTAAGTAGAGTCTCATGCTCAGGTTTCTCTTCAGATCAAATAAATCTTTCGCCTTTTAAGTAGGGTCTCACTTTAGCATATGTTGACCTAAAACTCAACTCTAGCTCCAGGCTAGCCTCGAACTCATGTCGATCCTCCTACCTCAGCCTCCCAAGTGTTGGGACTAAAGGCAAGTGCCACCATCCCCATCCAGATTAATACACACACACATACGTATGTATTTTTTTTTGAGGTAGGGTCTCCCTGTAGCCCAGGCTGACCAGGAATTCACTATGTAGTCTCAGGGTGGCCTCAAACTCATGGCAATCCTACCTCTGCCTCCTGAGTGCTGGGATTAAAGGCGTGTGCCACCATGCTCAGCCTCAGATGAATATATTTTTGATCTAGAAAATTCCCCATTTTCCACTCCCATCCTCTTTTTCTAGGTCAATTTATTTAGATCTATTTAGATAATTTATCTTCCCTGTCTCTTAGCCCTAACACACAAAAATATTTATTTATTGGAAAGAGGGAGGGAGAGAGAGAGAATATGAATGAGAATGGGTCCAGAGTGTCCTGCTGTTGAAATGAACTTCAGGTGCATGCTCCACTTTGTATATCTGGCTTTGTGTGGGTCCTGGAGAAGTGAACCCAGGCCACATGGCTTTACAAGCAAGTGCCTTTAACTGCTGAGCCATCTTTCCAGCCCTCAGCCTTTACACTTTCCATGTCTGCTGTCTCCCAGTGCTTAGTAATGAACAGTATTTTCAGATCTAGTTGCCTCTGCTTCTTCTTCTTCTTCCTTTTTTTTGAGGTAGGGTCTCTCTCTAACCCCAGCTGACCTGAAATTCACTATGTAGTTCCAAGCGGGCCTCGAACTCATGGTGATCCTCGTACCTCTGCCTCCCCAGTGCTGGGACTAAAGGTGAGCACCACTACACCGGGCTGTGCCTAATAAAATAATCTAGTCACTAAGTCAAAAATTTCAGCAATTGTATTTTAAACATAAATACTCCAATTCTTTTTCTAATATTCCCGATGGCCACTTCTTGCCCATTTATTTTATATTAAAGATTGGTTAAGGCGCTTGCCTGCAAAACCTAGCAACCCACGTTTAATTCCCCAGTAGTCATGTAAAGCCTGACATACACGGTGGCGCATGTATCTGGAGTTCGTCTGAAGTGGCTAGAGGCCCTGGTGTGTCCATTCTCACCCACTCCTGCTTGCAACTAAATATTTTTTAAAAAGCTTCATTATTTTGTTGAACACTGTGTGAGTAGCAGCTTTTGCTCGTGGGCTCTGCTTTCCCGTTTCTGCTAAAGCACTAACAACTCCAGCTGCTTTCCATGGTCTTGTCTTGGGTTAAGGTGGAAGCTCCAGCTTGGAGCAAGCATCTTGTGGTTTAGCATTTGATCTATAGCAGCAACTCTGCCTTGACTACTGCCCATACTCAGGCTTGGGTATGGCATAGTGTGTGCTTTTAATCCCAGCACTCAGGAGGCCGAGGGAGGAGGATCACTGTGAATTCAAGGCCAGCCTGGGCTACAGAGTGAGTTCCAGGTCAATCTGGGCTAAAGTGACATCCTACCTGGAATAAATAAACAATAAAAATTAAAAAATAAAATAAACTGATAGTGTAAGGGGACTTAAGGGACTTTCCTTATTTATTACAAGTTTTCAATGCATTAACAAGTAGGGTTGGGCTGGAGAGATGGCTCAGCGGTTAAGGCACTTGCCTCCAGTGCCTAAGGCCCTGGGTTCAATTCCCCAGGTCACACATAAGCCAGACCCACAAGGCCATGGTGCGCTCTCTTCTCTCTCTCTCTCTCTCTCTCTCTCTCTCTCTCTCTCTCTCTGCTTGAAAATGAATAAATAAAATATTTACAATAAAAAAAACAAAAAACAAGTAGGGTTATTCAAATCTGAACAGGATATGCTTACAAGATACAAGAAGGGTACTTAAATTGTTCTTACTTTTAAAATTTCAACTATGCATTTAAAAGGGACTTACTGCAGTATTCCTGGCCTTTCCCAGGTGAGGTACTGCGCCACACTGCCTGAAATTCCAGTCGTCTTCTTTTCTTCACAGTAAATGTGTCGTTAAACTGGATATTTCTTACTTTATATGTAGATAGTTTTCCCATTCCTACAAATAGGATCCTGCATTTATGTATAGAAAATTTTATATTGCCAGATATGGAGAACTGTTCAGTGTAAGATCTTTCTAGCTCATATATTAAAAAACAAACAAGTTGGGCCTGGTGGTGCACGCCTTTAAACTCAGTCACCCTGAGACTACTTAGAGAATTCCAGGTCAGTCTGGGATAGACTGAGACCCTTCCTCAGAAAAACAACAACACAACAAAAAAATAACTCACCATCTTTCCCCTGTATGCTACCAACATATTAAACTTCCATTTTAGCAATTGGTATTGACAGTGTACTTTGCAATCAAAAGTTAAAGGATCACCCCCTTTGGGATTAAAGGATAGGAACTATCTAAATTATTTTTTATTTTTGAAGGTATTTTGGAATATACAGTTCACACAAAATACTAAATAAACATATACTAAAAATCCTTACTTAAATTTCTGATAGGAACTTTTTTATCAGTTAAAAAAAAAACAGAACAAGAGGCTGGAGAGATGGATGGCTCAGTGGTTAAGGCACTTGCTTGCAAAGCCTAAGGAACTGGGTTTTATCCCCCAGTACCTACATAAAGCCAGATGCACAAAGCAGCGCAGTACCTGGAGTTCATGTGCAAGCAGGAGGCTCTGCCATGTTCATACTTTACTCTCTCTTTAAAATAAAACTGTTTTAAAATCTGCTCATCTGTTAAAACTAACACAATGCTTTTATATCCTTAAATCTATTTCTTCAAGGATATGTATGGCAACAAATCCTTTTGTGAGAGAAATGTGCTCAGAGAATCCAAAAATCCGAGATGACATGAAACAGAGTATTTTGAACCACACTGCCAGTCACGATGGCAGTCTAACAGTATAGTCCTAAATATTTTATTTAACCAGTGACACCCAAAAGAATTGCCATAAAATATCACATTCTTAATTCCTGACAAGCTGGGGAAAGCCAAATTGTATGCCAATTTCTCAAAAATAAGTTATTTTCATATCATTCTCAAGATAAACCAAGATGAGTGCAGAATCTAGCAGCCGGGGGGGGGGGGGAAATCACAGAATTCTGTTTGTTTGTGATTCTCAAAAATGAAGTTTTCAGGCTGGTGAAGTGGCTCAGTAGTTAAAGAACTTGCTTGCAAGCCTGCTGTTGTGGGCATCTGGAGCTCATTTCCACTGGCAAGAGGCCCTAGCATACTCATATTCACTCTTCTGATACTTTCTAAGTAGTCTAAAAGATCCAGGCTACCTTTTGCAGGGACACTACAGCAACATCTTCACTGTACGGAAACTTGCACAAATGGTGCAGCAAGGGCACAAAAGCCATGGTGGGAAAACCACCAGGGCCTCGCACAGACCAAAGTAATGACTCCAAAGCTCACTGTAGGCTTTGCATTCCTGCCTGCCACCCAGTCATTTAAAATAAAAGTCAGCCAATTTTACTTGAGAATGTCCTTGATGCTTGAGAAAAAATAATTTTATAAATATCAATCTTGAGACATTTTTAATAGTCCACGTAACATAATGGGAAGTATGAATAAAATATTTCTGCTACATACCAATGGAATTTCATGTAACAGACAGAGTAAGGAAAGCTCAGGTTTAAGGTTTTAGATTCTCACTACAGCTAACTTTTGTAAAACTACCATTTGAAGCTGGGCATGGCTTAGTTCCAGGCCAGCCTGGGATAGATAAGACCCTGCTTCAAACACAAAAACCAAAAAATACCTGTCATTTATGGAAGTTCTGAGGAATAAATACAATGATTTGAAAAGGCTGTCAGAATACTCCATCCTCCCTTTCTACTACATGCTAGTGAGGCTGGATTCTATTCACAAGCTTCAACCAACAACACAGCATATCACCATAAACTTAGCACACAAGTAAACAGGAGAATCTAGCACACATACACACACACACACACGCACACCCACCCCAGGGTCTCTTGCCACTTTCTGCATCCAGCACTATGTGAGTAGCTGGGGAATTGAACCTAGGCCGCAGGCTTTGCAAATAAGAGTCTTAAATTGCTAAACCATTTCCCCAACTCCCTGAAGCCAGATCTTAAAAATTTACCAAAACAGTAAAACACCCAGGAGGCTAAGGCAGGCAGATTGTGAATTTAAGGCCATCTAGGGCTATACATACGGAGCCAGTCTCGAAAGAGAAACCAAAAATAAAAGAAAAAAGAAAAAGAATTCTAACTCTGTTAAGTGCTCAGATGACAGATATTAACCACCATGCCTGGCTTAGACAATTCTTTTGTAAAAACTTTTATAATGGGGTCTGGGGAGATGGCTCATATGATCAAGTGCTTGACACAAAAGCGTGAGGAACTATGTTTGGATCCCTAGCACCCACATAAATGCTGCCAGTGACAGCGTGTGCTGGGGATATGGAGAAAGGCGGATTCCCTAGGACTTTCTAGCTATCTAGTTTAACCAAACTGTTTGGTGAGAGACATTGTCTCAAAACCAGCAAATT
The DNA here is from genome assembly GCA_004024765.1 of Zapus hudsonius. NCBI lineage: Eukaryota > Metazoa > Chordata > Mammalia > Rodentia > Dipodidae > Zapus > Zapus hudsonius. The sequence continues at coordinate 16,873 of PVHP010012521.1, forward strand.
TTTGTAATGGATTTACAGTGACTAATTAAGCATATTCCATAGTTGTTTTAATTTTAATATAGTAGCTGTGTTAGCAATAGATCATATAAACCAAAGCTCTTTTGTGGAGTGAAGAAGGGCCTCAGACCACAAAGTTGGAGAACTGCTACATTTCAGCAATCTGAAACCATCTGCTCCACTTGATAACACAGACTAAAACACTCAGGACTTCTAAATGCTGCCTGTACAACAGCTTCTCAATACTACAACACATGACCAACTGCATTATTATGAGGGGATTATCATCCAAGTCTACAAACAGCTTTGCCAACCAACCCTAAGGCCCTTTCTATGGGTTTTGCCTAACACACCTTCTTTCAGATGGAAGTTATTCAACTTTTGTAGTAATCATTTTCTCATTCTTTTTTATGGTTTTAGTACCTATGTGTACTTCCTTGGAGCCTACAGTATAAGTTGTGCCATTAAAAACAAAATGTGTCTTTTAGGTCTCTTTTAATCCATAGTTTCTTTCATTTGCTTGGATCCATCTACTGAAAATAGGCTACTTGCCCTATAGGATCCACTAGGCTTGGACATTTTCTGAAAATTGACAGATGGATCAAGGATTCAGGTTCTCTTCCCCTTGAAAGACTACATATGTACAGGAAGTGTCTGGCAAGACCTCAGGAGGCTCAAAATGTCTGACTCACTGCCATAAAAGTCACTGATGCTTCTAGTCCGGTGGGGACTAGAAGAAAGCTGTGACACTTTAGTTCTATTATTTCTGTTTTATTTCTCTTCTCTCTTTCCCTCCCTCTTTTTTTTAGTTAGGGTCTCACTCTAAAACTCAGGCTGGCTCGGAACTCACTATATAATCCAGGTTGGCCCCAAACTCATGACAAGCTTCCTGTTTCATTCTCCTGAATGCTGGGATTATAGACATGAGCCACCATACCCAGCATCCTGTTGCATTTATTAGTTGGGGCACATTTATAAAACATTTTGCTTTCATCTACTATTATTAGTTCACAGAAAAGTCAGGATAAATTTTAATCTTCTCCTTGATCAATTTTCAAGACAATGCATGATTCCTATATCCTCTGAAAGCAACCAATTATTTATTATTATATTATTATTTTTTGAGGCAATCTCTAGCCTAGGATGGCCTGAAAGGCATACCTCCATAAGCAAAAATATTTCAGTTATAGGAAAAGCTAATAACTAATATGTTCTTAAATACATGACAAAATTCAGGATAGACAGTTATTTCTTTGATCCACATTTAGGTAAGTTTAAATAAAATGAAAGATTAGTTTTTATATTCTTATGCCCATTTAGTGCTGCTCTCACTTTAGTTAGAGAAGCTTCTCTTTTCAGAAGGCAGTGGCTTCGGGGAGACGCAAAGCTCATCAATGCTCTGAGGAGTGACAGTTCAGGGTTCAGCACCGAATGTGACATCTCTATCACCCCCTCCAAGGCACAGGGACCACTTCGGACGAGGTGGGGGAAGAATTCGAGAGCCAAGGGATGTGGAAGGGAGCTCAGACATGACTTCACAGTCATATTATCAGCTGCTGCTGCCTGATAAAAGCTGCTACTACTGGGCCCATCAACATGTTGTCATGCACAATGGAGGAGAAACAATTAAAACATGACATCAAAAGAGGGACTAATTAGAAAGGAGGGGCTCAGTGAAGAGAGGAGAAAGTAATGGGAGGGGATGTTATATGTGTGAAAATTGTTAATAAAAAACAAAAAGCCTAGCTTATTAAAAACCTGTTAGCTATATTATTTTAAATGCCCCAATGAGACACACACTTGTCCAAGCACTTGAGAGACCAGGACTGCAAGTTTGAGAGGTGGCTGGGGCCAGCCTGAGCTACACAACAGACCCCCCACCAAAAACATAAAAGCACCTCCTGAGTTTAGTTCATAAAGAATGCCATGATTCCCTTACTTCAGCCCATCTCTCACCACTGTGCACTCACTCACCCTCTGATCTTTTGGAGTGGTGTAAGTGTATATGTCTGCATGTGTGCACACAGGTCAGAGGGTGACATCAGGTGGCTTCCAGAACTTCTCTGTCATATTTTTTTGAGACAGGGTCTCTCTCACTGAACATGAGAATTAACGATTCAGCTAGAATAGCTTGCCAGTGAGTCTTGGGAGCCCTCCTGTCTCTGCTTTCCCAGCACTGACATGGAAGGAGTGTACCACCATGCCTGTCTTGTATGTGGTGCTGGAGACCCAACCTAGGTCCTCAAGATTGTACAGTGTGCACTTTACCCACTGAGCCACCGCCCCATCTCCTCTTAAGTTGTCCATTTTGAAGATGCTGCTTTTCTGATACAATGCTTAAAGAATTATCCATTAAAATCTAAAGTCAGCTCACATCACAGTTACTTTACAAGACCCTGACTCATTTCACCTTTGCAAAATAAATAAAAATCAGACTCAATGCCCAATGTGGTGGCACATGCCTTTAATCCCAGCACTGGAAAGGCAGAGGTAGGTGGAACACTGAGTTTGAGGCCATCCTGGGAGAAGAGAAATAAGTGCCTGACCAGCCTAGGCTAGAGTGAGACACTACCTCAAAACAAAACAAAACAAATACCCCAAAATCACAACTCAGCTGTCAGAAGTAATTAACTTTAAAAATCCAATGGTGCATGTATCTGGAGTTCATTTACAGCAGCTAAAGGTCCTGACATGTCCTCTCTCCCTCCGCCTGCAAATAAATAAATAAAAAGAAAAATATTTTGGCTACCTGTGGTGTTGCATGCCTTTAATCCCAGCACTCAGGAGATGGAGGTAGGAGGATTGCTCTGAGTTTAAGGCCAGCCTGAGACTACATAGTGAATTCCAGGTCAGCCTGGGATACAGTGAGACCCTACTGATCCCATAGAAGTTGAGAGTAGAGTTGCTTGAAGTCAGAGGGAGGGACGATACAGAGAGGTTGTGAACAAAGTACCAAAACACTATTCCATAGGAGTAGTGAACAGGGAAGTAGAGAGACTACAAAGAAGTGAAGATTCTCAATCTAAAAGAGCTAATAATGGAGAGGGAAATATTACTCTGACTTGATCATTACACATTATATATATGTGCATCAATTTTACACACTGAGCCACATGAATATGTACAATTATTATATCAATAAAAATTAGTGCTGGAGAGGTGGCTCAGAGGTTAAAGGCACTTGCTTACAAAGCTTGACAGCCTGAGTTTGATTCCCCAGTACCCAGGTAAAAAGTCAGATGGACAAAGTAGTGTATGCATCTGGAGTTCATTTGCAGGGACAGGAGACCCTGGTGTGCCCATATTCACTTTCTGTCTGCCTCTCTGTCTCGCAAAATATATATATATATATATATATATATATATATATATATATATATATATAAATTACATATTTTTAAATTAAAAAAATATAGAAAAAACCCTCAAATTTGCAAATAAAAGTACACTGATAGGCAAAGTCTAAATTTATTTATTAAATAACAAAGAATATATAAGGAACAAAATAAGAATATAAGGGCTAAATACAAAATGATTTCATTTTGCTATTAATATGAAGTTTCCAAAAGGAATATTTTCCATGTTCTAAGTGAAAAAAAGTTAAACACTTTTAAAAACCAAAATTTGATATAAACATACTTTCCATAATAAAAAGATAATTTCCATAGAGCAGGGCAGTTATCCTACACATTTACCAGTGTAACCAGACAATGCCTGTGCCCCTCATTCTCATTAGGAAGCAAGCATACGTGAAGCCCTGAGCATTATGTGCAAGTCTCTCAATCTGGGATGCTCAGATATCACCTTAGTGCCTCATAAGTTCTCTCTGAGTTTTGAAACATAATGTATTTCATCTTTATGAGTATTAAAATAACTCAGGTATATTCTGGATCCATGCTGCAGCATGACTTTGGGCTCACAGTCCTGGTTAGGAGTACTTCTGGCAAGTAGCTATGCTCTTGTAACTGAAGGCTAATAGAAAGGGCTAGAAGTAGGCCTGGTCAGGTGAGGGCAGAACTGTATTATGAACAAGAGTTTTATATTTATTTGTATGTAGGCATGTGTATAGAGGTCAGAGGACAACTTCAGAGTGTTGGTTATCTGTCCACCTTGTCTGAGACAGGGTCTCTTGTTTTGCTGCTGGGAAGGCCACATTAGCTGTCCCCACAAACTAAAACTATGGGATTCTTCTGACTCTGCCTCCCATTGTCATAGGGACATTGGGGTTACAGAAGCATGTGCTACTTGTGTGTCCTGTTTTACATGGGTGTTAAGGATTTGAACTCTGGTCAGAAAGCTTGCAAAGCAAACACCTTTAACCACTGAGCCATCTCCTTTAGCTTGAATTTCTCTGCGTTCTGAATGCAAAAATATGTCATCACATGCACATGGCATGCTGAACTCAAAATTTACAGTGGTACTTTGCGGGCCCAGAGCTTCCTTGGGGCGATGAAATTGTTCTGCGATCAGACACAGTGCTCATGGGTGCCCAGCACTGCACTGAACAGAAGCCAATGAATTGAATACTTCCTAATGGTGAGTTTATCTCAGTAAAAAAGAAAGCAAAGAATGTACAGCGCTGCAGTAAGCACAGTGACAGCATCACCTAGTTTAAATGTTGCCCATTTTAATGAAACTTAGTTTTGTGGTTTAAAATCTGTAAATCAGTTTATAGTTGCAACCATGAGGAATTCATACCTAAATGTTTTAAAATATATTAAAATCAAAATAGTAAACCAATACTGGTGATCTGCGAGATTCTATTTGTCCTTTTAAAAGGGTCCCTACATTAAAATTTTTGAGGAAAAAACTGAAATGAAACTCATAAACATAACCCTTATTTCTCTGGAGTTTTAGAAATAATGGCTGGGAAGATGGCTCAGCAGTTAAAGACACTTGTTGGCTTGAAATTTTAGTAATAAAACAGCTTAATGAAAGTGGGGATTTAATGCAAAATTTTTATCTGCTTTATAAATAACTACTCTAAGGCCTCTGAAGACTCTTTTGCGCATGTAACATTTCTACTGGCAAAAACTGAATATCGATTTGAAAATAGTACCTTCTTAATAAATTCAGTTTTATAAGAGAGGAACAAAGAGACCAAGAACCAAGTACTGATTTCTTTGTTGCTCCAGGGGCACTTCAGCTTCTCTGGATCCTCTACAATCATAGTCATTAGCCAGTAACTTCTGGTGATTTCAGATACTTTTCAGTAATTAATAAACTCAAAAAGAAATATCTGTGCCAACAGCTGGTAGATACTGCAGGTGGGAACATGGTGGTGACAGAGCAGAGACAGGAGCAGAACACAGTAAGGTGCTCCTTCAGAATCCAAAAGAAGGAGATAAACATGGTTTGAACAGGATTCAGCTCGTATGGGGGCTGCCAGCAAAACATCCATTAAAGGCCTTCCCCATTAGACACACAAATAGAGATCAAAAGTGTGCCAGCTTTTAACAGGTCAAGACACATAAAACACACACACACACACACACACACACACACGTTTACTTTGGCTTTTTGATATAGGGTCTCACTCTAACCAGGCTTACCTAGAATTCACTCTGTAGTTCCAGGCTGGCCTTGAAAAGGGGGATACCCTTACCTTGCCTCCTGAGTGCTGGGATTTAAGCATGCCTGGCTAGGTTAAGATTTTTAAAAAGCAAGCAGTGTTTCATAACTGAACACAAGTACATTTTAGAAATACCTTTCAGAAGGCAGAGGTAGGAAGATCGTTATGAGTTTGAGGTCTGCCTGCTAGAATAAGACCCTACCTAGAAAAAAAAAGAAATAACCTTCATAAAATCAAACTTGATTCAGGGCTAGGGCCATAGTCATACCAGGGTTTCATGGCTAGAGCTCTATTCTAACTTAGTTTGTAATCTAGAACTTCAAGAAGCGGGAGAACCGTACTAAGATGAGCACAAATACTGAAGCAGCTACAAGCTAACATGACACTGAAAACAGAAGAGAAGACTACTTGGAATGAAGAAGAAAAACTGAAAAATGGCAAAGAATAGCCAAGAAAATCAAAGTTTAAAAGCTAGGTTAAACAGATCAATGATCACATCTGAGAATTAATTAAAAAAGAAAATCTGTGGAAGTTACCCAGAGTAGAAAAGACATGAAATGTAAGATGTTAAGACACATGAGACATTAAGAATATCTAATAAATATCTTAAAAGGCTTCCAGAAGAGGGGAAGATAAAGGGAAAAGGTACCAGAATTTTCCAGAATGGAACAAAAGCATGGAACTTCAATTTTAGAAATGCAACGAATATCAAATAGGATTAAAAAACCAACCTACTCAGATACATTGTAGAAAAACATGGAAAACAAAGAGAAGATCTTAAGTAGATCTATATAATATATAAAATAAATCCATATAATTTACTTTTCACCCTGGGACACTTTTATCTGAGATAAAGCTAAATCAGACAGGACCCAAGACAGGGATAAATTGGACTGTTCCAGATTCTGTCCCAGTCAAGACAGTCATCCTACTGAGAAAGAACAGAGAAAAACTAGGCAGGTTTCTGCCAGGGATAGAGGCCCAGAGGAAACCAGAAGATGCCAAACACCTGACTTCTCATTTTGAGACAAGAATGAACACTCCTAACTTGGATTAGAAATTGTGCCTGACATTGATCTACGACACCCCCTGCTGTCCACAATCGAACATGCTATGCTGCCAGCCCCACCGGCATATGGGTGCATTCTATGATCCATCCTCCAGATCAAATGACAAATCAGATCTTTCCCAGCCTTCCTGAACTAAATCCTATAAATGTGACAGGCTGACCTGAGTTTTCCCTTTTTTCTGAGATCTTCTCTACTCATCTGGTGTAGGCTGAGCTTCCCCTATGTGTCTTGGTTCCCAGCCCCACTCAGCTGCCTGGCCGGGTGGGGAAGGGAGACCTAACGGAGTCTTTTAATGTCTCTTTAATTCTGGTCTCTCTGCTCTATCTGTCTGATGGTCTCTAATTTACCAGTGTGGATTCCCACTCTAGATCAGCCCCACTTAGCCCCTTGAGAAAGCATGCCAGGGGTTCCCCTGCTTAATCTCACCCCCCCTCCGTTTCATGGTCCCTGAATTTACTATGTGCGGACTGCCACTCGGGATCTGCCACATGGGCACTCTCATGTTCGCAAGCCCCTCTAAACCTTTCCTCAAAGCTCTCATGTGTTCGAAGCCCCCTTTTGAACTCGATCTTCGAAGCCCCAGTTGCTTTGGCTTTCCACGTGTTTGCAACCTCTCCTGAAATTCATTTTGTAAGCCTCAGGTTTTCTAGCTCTCACGGGTTCCCAGCTTCATTCTAACTTTACTCTCCAAGGTTCAATTTCTGGTTAACTTCCACTTTCTGAAGATATGCTTCCCACACAAAAATGTTCCAGTCTTCCTTTCCAGGTCTCAATCCCCTTTAAAGAAACTCCACAAATTGTGATTTCTCCCCAAATAAACTCAATAATTCATAATTTGTCCTTCTTGGTTCTGTCTTTATTATTCTTCATTAAAGATTAGGAAAGAACCCGAAACCTGGTGTTCACAAATCTGGGGTACCCCCCTGAACTCCCAAATCCCCACATCATATTAAAGACACCAGAGCAGTAGCAGAGAACAAAAGACAAGGGCAAGGTGGGTATGGTAGCACTTTTGTAATCCCAGTCACGCCTGAGGCAGGAGGCTAGCTTGGGCTACATAGAGGCACTACCTCAAAGTCACCTCCTCACTGGGTGAGAGAAAAGGGCATCTCTCTCTCTCAAGGTAGGGTCTCGCTCTAGCCCAGGTTGACCTGGAATTCACTATGTAGTTTCAGGCTGGCCTCAAACTCATGGTGATCCTCTTACCTTTGCCTCAGAGTGCTAGGATTAAAGGTGTGCGCCACAGCGCTTGGCTATTTTTTCTTCATTTCTATATCCACCTAGACTACCTTTCAAAAGTGAAATAAGGGCTGGAGAGATGGCTCAGTGGTTAAGGCACTTGCCTCCAGTGCCTAAGGCCCTGGGTTCAATTCCCGAGTACCCACATAAGCCAGACCCACAAGGTGGTGGCCCTGGTGTGCTCTTCTCTCTCTCTATTACTGATTGAAAATGAATAAATAAAAAAAATAAATTGTTAGCATTTGTTTTTAAAAATTAAAAAAAGACCTCGTCTCAAAAAAAAGGCCAGTCCAAAAAAAAAAAAAAAAAAAAGTGAAATAAGAACAGATTCAGCCTTTCTCCATGAGCCTACAGAAGTGATGATTGAAGGATCCATACCAGAGGATTCTTCCCAGAAGGTCAGAAAGGGAGAAACAACAATTCTACCAACATCATACCAGTAACTCAGAAAATTACAACTTACCGAGAGAGAGAGAGAGAGAGAGAGAGAGAGAGAGAGAGAGAGAGAGAGAGAGAGAGAGAGAGAGAGAGAAAGAGAGAGAGAAAGAGAGAATATTGATCTACCTTGCTTAAAAAATTCAGAGGTTGGAGAGGTGGCTCAGTGATTAAAGTGCTTACCTAACGACTGGAGTTAAGGTTAGGGTTAGTCCCCAGTGCCTGCCTAAAGCCAGATGCACAGGGTGGTGCATGCACCTGGAGTTCATTTACAGTGGTTGGAGGCCCTGGTACGCCTCCATTCATTCTTTCTCTCTGCTTGCAAATAAATAAAAATATTTTTTAAAAAATCAGGCCGGACATGGTGGTACATGCCTTTAATCCAGCACCGGGGAGGCAGAGGGAGGATCGCAGCGAGTCCAATGCCACCCTGAGACTTCAGAGTGAAATCCAGGTTAGCCTGGGCTAGAGCGAAAGACCCTACTGAGACAGAGTACAAAGCAGAAAATGTCCTTGAACCTGTCCTTGCAGTTTCCACTTTGCTAGAGGTCAGAGAAGAATCTGGCTTCTCCTTTTCTCTTGCCTAAAGGAATTCCCTAGATGTTTTCCCATAGACCATCAGAGCTCCTCCCTTGGAGGGGGTATTCCTGGAAGGTTTGAGTCAGATCCTGCCATTGTGGTTGGTTAATCTCAGCCCAAAACTTGGAGAAATGGCTGATTAGTTCAGCCCTCATTTGGAATCTATAAATGACCCCATTTGGGTCACAGGGTGGGCTTCACCTCTTCTCGCCTCCCTCATGGTAGGAGCTCTCTGTACTTCTCTGAATCTAAATAGTCTCTCTAAATCTTACCCTCTGGTCTATGGATTTTAATTCTTATGAACTTAAGTTCATAAGACAAGAATCTGGGATACCGTTAATTTGTTGGTGGGTTGGTGAATTAACAAGGAACCCCAAAATTCCCATTTCACTACCTCAAAAAAAAAAAAAAATTCAGGCTACTAGGTAAGTTTTGTATGCAGCTCAGGGGGAAGAATTCTTACCTAGCACGTTTAAGGTCCTGAGTTCAATCCTTAGTACTAGAACTGAGCAAGCAAACAGAAACTTGGTCTTTGAAGTACAAACATCAATTTTGTGAAAAGGTCCTCATCTGAGCCCTATAAAATTGATACCTGGCAAGGAGAGAACACAATGTAACAGCAACAAAAACTATGTACCAATTGTTCTTTATGATGTTTTTGTAAAAATCCCTAAACACTGGCCACCCACACCTAATGCAATAGGCTTCACAAGGTAACTGTAAAGTTTGTATGCAAGTACAAAAAAAATTAAAAATTTAAAAGCCAGGAATCATAGAAGCCATTTTGAAGAACAAGATTGGAAGTACTTCCCTTGTCAAATACCAGAACTAACAAAGTCATAGGTACAGGGATAGAGAAATAAATACAGAAAAAGAACACTCGTTCTATGACAGCAATCAGATCAGTGGAGAAAGGCTGGGAGGACTACAACATAAAACACTGTTGAGAAAATTCATGCGGAAAAAGCAAGACTGGGTCTTGACAACACTGAATTTCAGAGGATAAAATTCAAAGTATAGGGCTGGAGAGATGGCTCAGCGGTTAAGGCACTTGCCTCCAGTGCGCCTACTAAGGCCCTGGGTTTAATTCCCCAGTACCCACAAGGTGGTGGCCCTGGTCCTCATTCTCTCTCTCTCTCTCTCTCTCTCTCTCTCTCTCTCTCTCTCTCTCTCTCTCTCTCTCTCTGCTTGAAAATGAATAAATAAAATATTTTTTAAAAATTCAAAGTATAATAAAAACTCAAATTTTTAAGGCTGGAGAGATTGCTCAGTGGTTAAAGGCACTTGCTTGCAAAGCCTGACAACAACCCAGGTTTAACTCCCCAGCACCCATGTAAAGCCAGATGCACAAAGTGGCACCTGCATCTGGAGTTCATTTGCAGTGACAGGAGGCCCTGGTGTGCCCATACTCACGTCTCTTTCTGTCTCCTTCTTTCTCTTTGTCTCACTCACAAATAAATAAAAATATTTTTAAAAACCTAAGTTTTCTGAGAAATCAAGCTGGAGCTGTTGACTAGCGTTAAAAAGCTGGAAAGAGCTAGGCAGCACATGGTCTTGGGGGAGAGAAGTCATCAACGGTGTTAAACAGCAGAGGACACTGCAAACCTTATAGCTGGCCAGCCAGGACAAGTGTGCCAACAGTGGTATGTCTGTGATGGGGGAAACCAAGTGCTCTCTGATTGGACTGGGAATACATGCCAGGTACTGAAGACCTAGTCAAAAGCCTATGGCTGGGAGGTCCTAAGTCCAACCACTACTGTTGACTGGCTAAGTGCACATATTATGCCCATCAACCCCCCCTCTAAGTTGCTTGTTCATGTTTATGCCCATATACTAATGCTACCCTCATTTTTGGTTACAGAAGCCTCTCTCTTGTTTTTCGAGGTAGGGTCTCTAGTCCAGGCTGACCTGGAATTCACAATGTAGTCTCAGAGTGGCCTTGAACTCAGGGCCATTCACTGCGTGCACCACCACACCTGGCTCAGAAGCTTCTCTTTTTAGATGGCAGTGACCTCTGAGGCAGCTCAAAGGTCACTGGAAGCTATGGCAGGCATCTGTAATCCTAGCATGCCTATGGTGAGGTGAGAGGCAGAGATAGAAATTCACAGACCAGCTAATCTGATGAACAAAGCAGTGAACCTCTTCCATATGTGTGCCGACACTCACACACATGAACATGTGCACAAATCATAAGATCTCAACTGTTAGAAAAGTTAAACTTCGCCAGGCATGGCCAGGGCGTGATGGTGCATGCCTTTGATCCCAGGACTTGAGAGGCAAAGGTAGGAGGACCGCCATGAGGCCATGAGTTTGAGGCCAGCCTGATACTACATAGTGAATTCCACGTCAGCCTGGGCTAGAGCAAGACCCTACCTGGAAAAACAAAACAAACCGCAAGAACAATTTGCCAGGCGTGGTGGCTCATACCTTTAATCTCAGAACTTGGGAGGCAGAGTAGGAGGATGGCTGTGAGCTTGAGGCCAACCTGAGACTACAGAGTGCCAAGTCAGCCTGGGCTAGAGTGAAACCCTACCTTGAAAAACACAAAAAAGGGAGAAAAGTTAGTATTCTTATATCATTGCTAAAAGCAAACAAAATTAATATGTTGTCAGCCACCCTCTAAAAGACATGAGTTCTTTTTATGGCACCACCGCATTAGGTGATTCTAACCCCCATTTCCTTAGCGAGGTTAACAGTATAACTATAACATGAACATGCAGCAAAATTTTTGCATTCATAAACAAAGCATTCCAATATTCAGCTGTGGGTAAACAAAAATAGTAGAGAAAGGCTAACAGGCTAAAAAAATGCTTCTTGAATACACCCACATAAAAAAAATCCAATTTTCAACATGAAGCAAGCTACTGCTGCACACAATTAGAACAGATCTGTTTCTTCAAAAACAGGCAGCCGGGCATGGTGGCGCATGCCTTTAATCCGAGCACTCAGGAGGCAGAGGTAGGAGGATCACCATGAGTTCAAGGCCACCCTGAGACTACATAGTGAATTCCAGGTCAGCCTGGGCTAGAGTGAGACCCTACCTCGAAAAACTAAAAAAATAGGCATCAGAGCGATGTTAAACTTTCTGTCTATGACTGGATAACTAATGATTTATATAACATATAAATATAACCCTGAAGACACAAAGTAGAGCAATTTTCAAATTGTAGTACACCATCTGTTAAGTAATAGTAAAAACGGTAACATGAGATCTATCAAAAAGAAAAAAATTTCACTTGTCCTACAAGACACGAGATGTGATATGTGCCTACAATCCTGGTGGTACAGTGCTGGCAAACCATACACAAATGAACATTTTTCTTGTTCCATAGAAACACAGCTTTAATTCCCTTTCAGGGGTCAATGAACAACTTTCCTTGAATGCCCCCATTTGGGATTTTATTTCTTTGGACACATATATCACATGTATAAATGATAAACAGTCTATAGTTTCTGAGATTTACAGTATAATTACAGATACAAACATGTAAAAGTCAGGAAAGAATGAGAGCTGAGGATGATAGCCTAACATGCAGATGCTCTGGCTTTGATCCCCAGTACTACATATGCTGGGTATGAGTGGCAGGCCTGTAATTCCGGAACTTGGGAGGTAGAGGGAGGATGTTCAGAAGTTCAAGGTCATCCTCAGCTACACAGTGAGAACCTGGGCATATGAGACCCTGCCTAAAATAAAATAAAATAAAATAAAGAAAGAAAATAAAGGCATAAAAGAATACAAGAATTTTACTGGCATAAAAATCCAGAAAAAAAGCTTCTCAGCCCTCCTTATCTCTTTTCTCATGAGAAAACCCTGAACACACTATGCTCCTTTAGAAGGCTCAAGAAAATTTGAAATGGAACACTAAAGAGAAAAAGATAAAGAAAAAAAATCACAGTTCTGTATTCTCTGAAAAAAAAACACAATAGACTATGAAGTCAATGTTTAAGGGGCTTTGGCATACATGTCCCACACTCAGCTGGCTTCCTCTCTCTCGTGAATCCTAAATTGTTCTCCCCTTAAAAGTTTTGTAAAATATCAATTTGTGTTTCAAGTTTACACTATCATATGATTTATGAAAAATGCTTTTCAGGAAAATTAAGTCAGCAAGTAAAAACCAGGCAGACGAGCTTAAAAGCTTTAGATGACTGTCTACCTAGTAGGAGGAGTCTGAGGTAGAAAGAAAGATTACAAGGAGCTCCAAGCCAGCCAGAGCAAGACACCCTGCCTTGAAACAAACAAATAAAAACACGAGCTCTTTATGTTCTTGTCCCTCCCTACACTTACAGTTTCATTTCTCACCTCACTCCTCTCACTATATTGTCCTGGAATGTTCTGGGAACACACAGCTGTGCTTTTAGTATGTCTCTGCTGGTGTCCTCAGATCTAGCTTAATCATCCTCCACTGGAAGAAGCCCTTCCTGGCTCTGAGGGAGGACCGACACATGCATCTCCTGGATAACCTTCATGCATACATCTCTAGCAGTAGCAGTGAGCTGTACTTGTTCACATTTACATTCCCAATGCTTAGCAATCTGGATACAAAATGTGACTAAAAAGCAGATAACTGCACACACCTTTAATCCCAGCACTCAGGAGGCAGAGGTAGGAGGACTGCCATGAGTTCAAGGCCACCCTGAGACTACATAGTAAATTCCAAGTCAGCCTGGACTAGAGCGAGATTCTACCTCGAAAAACAAAAACAAAAACTTTAAAATTAAAAACCAGGATTACTAGTGTATTAGGACTTAGTACTTTGAATCTGTTTCTCTTTTTAAAAATTAATTTATTTATTATAAGAGACAGACAGAGCTAGTATGGACATGCCAAGGCCTCCTGCCACTGCAAATGAACTCTAGATGCACACACTACTTTGTGAATCTGGCTTTATATAGGTACTGGAGAACTGAACCCGGGCTGTCATGGCAAGCAAGCAACTTTAACTGCTGAGCCATCTCTCCTTCACTCCCTTCTCTCTCTAAAAATGCAGGGCTGGGAAGATGGCTCAGCAGTTAAGGGTGCTTGCTTGCAATGCCTGCAGGCCCAGGTTTGATTTCAGTACAGTAAAGCCAGGTGCACACAGTGGCACATGTATCTGGAGTTTGTTTATAGTGGCAAGAAGTCTTGGCACGATCATTCTGTTTCTGATGTTCTCTGTGCTCACAAACAAACACACTTATTTTAAAGATGCAGTGTTGGGGATTGAACCCAGGGCCTTGTATGTGCAAGATAAGCACTCTTATCACTGAGCCACATCCCCAGCCCAGGACTTAGAACTTTGAGTGATTTAAGGCTTAGTATCTCCTCAATATTTGTCATTCTATTTGTAAATATGTTACAAATACATGAGAATTTTAGGTTTGTTTTTAGGTCCCACAAAGTTCTTAAATTTCTTTTAAGTGCTTTGTGTCATTGCTTGGCCAGGAAAAAAGAGCAAAGCATAAATTTACAGCAGCCACCTCAGAATCTTCTATTCTAAACTGGACACAAGTTTTCTCAAATATGTATCTGCATTCATACCCACTCAGGAGGGAGACTGCAATTCTATTAACACACATTCCATTTCTGCTTGTAATCTCTGGTTCAATAGAATGTTCTTATTCTAGCCTAGCATGGTCCAATAGAAATGCCCATGCACTATGCACTATGCTAGCCACTAGTCATATGTCATTTGATTTGACTGAAGAACTTAACTTTTAATTAAATAATGGCACATAGGTAGCGGTTATCACCTGGACAGTGATATAGAGATAGAGATGCCAAAATGCATGGTCAGCAAAATGTCTCACATAATTTCTGAGTCTGAGCCAGTTCCCACCAAATTGGGCTCTGGTAAGAAAGTTGCTGGGTTACTACTCACCCCTCAGAGTCAGACAATAATTCAGAGGTTTGTTATTTCTGCAAAGTTCTTATGTAAAGGGCCAAATGATGGTACTCTCTTTCCCTACCCCCATTAAGTTTTACAGTATGGCCACCTTAATCATATCAAAACCTTCCAATAGTTCTCCAGTGTTTCAAGGACATCAGGTCATTTAATCAATCAATTTCAAGGGAAACTCCATTCCATGACAAGCAGCTAAAAGCCCATTTAATACTGGTGTGTTTTTAATTCTCTCAAATACATCCTTTCATTTTACGGCAAATAGGGTCTCCTTGTGGGCATATATATGTACATATGTATGTGTATATATATATGTATACATACACACATACATATGTATATACATAGATATGTGATGTGGTCAAGAGCCTAGAATGCAAACATTAGAAATACTTAGGGCATGTCCCCCTTCAATTCCTCTTCCTTCCCTATGACTTGATAGGCCTTCTCCCACTGTCCTCATTCTAATCAGGTTCCCTGCTACTGAGTCACTGTAGATGAGAAATGTACTAGTCTTCAGAGGTATTAGAATGTGAGAAGAAAGAAAAGAGGGAGTAATAATCCCTTATTTAGGGACATGTGAAGAAAACTATGGTCTCAGTGGGGAAACTCAAAACTCACCAAGGTGCTGAGAAGAAATGAAGTGTTGTGTTCAGCACTAAGTGAGACATCTCTATCACATCTTCCAAGGCTCAGGGACCATTGCAGAAGAGGTGAAGGAGAGAATTAAGAACCAAAAGAAGGGGAGGAGTGTTTGACAATACTGTTTTCCAGATACAAAAGGGCTGTGGTGTGGAATTGATGACCTCAAAGTGGCTGACACTACCACACAACCCCTAAGTAATAGGAGGGAAAAATAAAAATGATGACATCAAAGCAGAAGAGAGACTAGTTGGAAATAAAGGATTCAGAGGAAGATTGAAAGTTCAAGGCCATCTTGGGCAATTTAGCAAGAACCTGTCTCAAAATTTGAAAAGTTCTGGGGCTATAGCTCAGTGCCTAGCACATGGGAGGCTCTGGATTCAACCTCAGCACTGGGGGGGGGGGGGGGAGAAGGGAGAGGAGACTATCATGCATTAGCTAGCTATTCAGTCCAGGAACACACACTGCAACTCTGAACTAGGTCACAAAGGGCTCAAGAGAAAAATACTTTTAAATAAGCTTCTTAATAACAGGTGAGCATTTTCACCTAAAAAGGAATCCATCTTTAACCTGGAGTTCTAAATTCCATGAGTAGTCTGAAGTTGTGGGCAAAACTTTGTTTAGGCACACTTCCCTCTCTCCCCTACCAGTAACACAGCTCCCGTCATGTTCTCAAGATGAACAAATAAAAATCTCCTATAAGCTGAATAACTACCACTTTTGCTGCCTTTGAAATTAAAACTCTCACATCACCCAGTCAGAGCTGTAAAGGTGTATTTAACATCAAAGGGCAGGGCAGGAGTTAGTCTGGGGAGCAGGGACTTCACAGTATGGACATATGCTGAGCAGCAGCAGGAGGACTTTTGGGCACTGGTAATACTGATTTGACGGGAGCAGGCTATGAAGTGTTATCAGGCCAAACTCTTAAGACGTTTATACCTGTCTTGAGTTTAGGGAAAGTCCTTAAAAAGGATGTGCTAGGTGAGGTTGGTGGTACAGAACTGAAACCTCCAGCAGTGGAGTGGTGAGGTCTTGCAGCCCTCATTCTCAACAGCAGCTACAAGAATTGGAGCCTGTCAGGGCGTGTATATTTGCAGAAAGATTCTCCATCCCCAGCCAAGCCTTGAAAGAGCAGCCTAGCTGACAGCAAGATTTTAAGGGAGACCCTGAACCAGGACCATCGAGATAAGACATTCCCAGGCTCCTGACCCTGAGAAAATCTGTGAGATAATAAATGCTTGGTGTTGAAGGGGGTGGGGGGAGCAATTTCAAAACACTATCTTCCTTACACATATTGAAGTGAGCTTCTGTAGCTGTACCTGCAGAGACTGGCTTATTGGTTTAAATTGGCAACTCTCCCTCCTTGAAGGGCTGAGTAGAATATTGCTTTCAAAACCCAACCAAGAAAGAAGAAAACACAGCTGGTAATTCTAAACACTAACTTCTGATTCAAATGGAAGCTACTTCTCTGTAAGATACAGTACAGGGATCTTCTTGCTCTTCTATTATCTTCATCTCAATTAGAAATTCTTCTATCCCCGTAATATATTTTCTATTTTGTTGCAGAAGTATATGAATGATACCACATGCTTAATTTTCTAAAGGCTTTTCTTACAAAAGGAAATATATGCAATAGAGCCAGTTATCAAGTAACTATGGATAGATTACTGTATAGTATAGATGTATTTGCCAAGCAGGGTAGCACACACCTGTACTCCTAGCTCCTTGGGAGGCTGAGGTAGGAGGATCCATTGAGTCCAGGAATTCAGGGCCAATCTGGACAGCACAGCAAGACCCCATCATAAAAAAATGCAATTAAATAGACATTATTTATACAAACTCTAGAGACAGATTTAAGTGGGAATGGGGGAAAAGAGCAATATAACATGATTTGAAATAACATATTCACTCTCCTAGCTACACCCGTGCTTCTGAAGGCTGCCCAAAGAGAGCAAGAGAATTTGATACTTTTTCTGACTTCCAGAGTCTCTCATTCTGTATGCTTTGCCCAGCAAACACATTTAAGAATTCTGGTACCATATTAGCTAAGATATTGTTTTTTCTATGCATAACTACCCATTGTGCCTATCATTTCTTTGCACTCTTCAAAAAACTGAAACTATCACTTTTGCCACATAACCAGGCTAAATTTTCACACCCTGTTAAAATTTAACCTGCCAGTTGTGATGACTCTTCATAACTCCGTCACACTGGCAGTCAATATTTAATTACGGCACCTGAAATTTCAAACAAAATATGACTACTTTTAAAAGAATCTGTTCTGTTCTTTTGTAGTTGTAGCACAGAGCCCAGTAGATAATACTCTTTGTAATGCCTGGGATAGCCTGATAATAATCCAACAAAAACTATAGAAGTATTGTTTTGTTTTGTTTTTTCGAGGTAGGGTCTTGCTCTAGTCCAGGCTGACCTGGAATTCACTATGCAGTCTCAGGGTGGCCTTGAACTCAAGGCAATCCTCCTACCTCTGCCTCCCGAGTGCTGGGATTAAAGGCATGCACCACCAGGCCTGGCGTATTCTTGTTTTTTATTTTTGTTTGTGGTGAGTCTGTGAAGATGCTGCAAAGGCCAGAGGAGAACATCAGTGTCTCTCCATCATTCTTCTACTTTATTTCCTGGAGACCGAGTTTCTCACTGAGCCTGCAGATGTCATTTGTTCTGGCCAGACTGGGTGACTCAGTGAGCCCCAGCAATTCTCCTGCCTCTTGCCCCTCTCGGCACTGGGGTTACAGGCCTGTGTAGCCATGTCCTAGATTTTCATGCAGGTGATGAGGATGGACCTCGGGCCCTCATGCTTGCACAACATGCACTTTTACTTGCTAAACCAACCCCCCCACACACACTCTAGAATGATACATATATAATGATATAAAATCAATTATACCGGAATCTTTCCTTTTCTTCGCAAGTTCTTGAACACCAGCTACCTAAAGCTGACACAATCATTAATCTTTTTTCATTACCACTGTTCACGGAGTTGTTTTCAGCTCTTTACCAGCCAGTAATGGAAGATATTGATCCTCATTGCACGTGTGTGTGTGCGACACACACGGTTTTAAAGATGACTACAATCAAATGAACCTGATAACCTCCACCCCACAGGTAATGCTTTGCAGTCAGTCACACTGTTGAGAGTTGATCAGTCCATTTCAGATCAAGTGTAAGAAAACCATTCCATCAAGTGGCTGCTTAAGGCCATTCTGCTGAAGACCCTTGACTGTGACAACAGTGCTAACAAACCATAATTTTTCCATGACTAAAGTTTCATAGCACTTAGAATCACCCATGAAACACTATGTGAGCTGGGCGTGGTAATGAATACCTATGATCCTAGCGCTTGGGAGGCAGAGGCAAGAGAATAAGGAGTTCAAAGCCAGCCTTGGTTATTTAGCAAGTTCAAGGTTAGCCTGGGCTGTATAAGAACCTGTCTCACAATCAAAAAAGAAAGGGCTGAAGAGATGGCTCAGCAGGTAAGGCACTTGCCTACAAGCCTGAAGATCAGAGTTTGATTCCCCAGTGCCCATGTAATGTAAAGCCAGATACACAGTGGCACATGTCTGGAGTTTTTTTTGCAGTGGCTGGAGACCTTGGCATGCCCATTCTCTTTAGTTCTCTCTGCTTGCAAATAAATAAATTTAAAAGACACACAAAAGAAACCAAATACAGAGTGTCAGATGAAAAGTATCTAAGATTTCAGACTGGGAGGGCCTGACATTAGCACAGCATCAAGTAAAACAACAAAACCCACCAACCTGGTGGTTTCAGGAAAGGAGAGATAATGACTCACATGAAGCTTTCAAATAATGGGTCTTAATCTGAAATTCACGCCTTTCATGTTCCAATAGTGCTTTAAGTATCTTTCCTTAAACGTACTGCAGACTGGTCATTATGTGCTTAACCCACCTGGGGGAGCCTATGTGTTTTTCAGGGGAAGGTTTTCTATTATAATAAAGTACCACCTTAAAGTCTCCAAATGTCCAGCATGAAAACTCAATTTGATGGTTTGATTAAAAAAAAAAAAAAGCTGTATGCTTTATCCCATACTCTCTAAAAACATTCACAAAATTGTCTTGTTGGTATAAAGATAAGTAACCACTAATGTAAAGGGACATATAGTTCTTAAAAGTAAATAAAGAATAAAACTAAAAGACTGACAAATATGCTTCCTTTTGTTTTGAAAAATTAAACAATTCTTACTTTGGTCTACTTATTTTTGGGCAGGTGGGAGAAAAACATCTTACTAAAAATAAGAGCCCCTCCTTGGAGTGAAAAATGCCACTAAGATTGCTTTGATGTATTCTGACATTCTAATAATTAGGAATGGTAATTGTTTTGCTTCAAACCATGGAACATGACATCTGTGAAGAGCTGTTTCACAGGAGACAGAATTGATAGATATATACTCACAAAAGCAATGAAGTTCTTAGCAGGCCAAAGCACTGTTCAGAAAAGCTCTATGCTGTGGCTGGGGATTGTAGGTTAGTGATGGAGTACTTGCCTGGCATGTTCCAGGCTCTGGGACATATCCCCAGCACAACCAGGAAGTTATGGAATACTCACTGGACATGCTCCCCTCTCCCTGCCCAGTTAAGAGCACTGGACTCCCAGATGAAAGACTTTAATACACTTGGGTTTACTTTAATTTTCACATCAGCCCCGTGCTTTAGTTTTAAGTGTGAGAAATAATCCTAGCCCTTTAAGATACAAGAATTAATAAAAAAAAGTCACTCAACTCCTCCATGCTTCTGAGAAATGACTACCTTCAAACTCAAGGTGCTATACTATTATTATCGTCATCATAACTCTGTGGTAAGTTTTACTGCTCCTCTGCTTTAGGCCTCGAGAGCGGCTTCAAATCACAAATCTTGTGGTCTTCCATTTGTGGTTAAGTTTCTTGTTGCTATCCGTCCTGATAACTTGTCCCCTCACTCCCCAAAGATCTACTCCTCCAATCCTGGGCCTGGGAAGTGAGTCTTTTAATTAATCTCTTCTCTGCTCAAAGAAACAGTATAAGTCACACCACTCTGAGACCTTCTTTCAACAGAAGCGAGGAGATCACTCTGTAACTTGGGTAATGAAACTATACAGCAGTATGCAAAATTAAGGCCAACACTGCTTTTAGATCGTGACTTCCCACACTACAAAATGTTTGGGGCTGGTTCCAGAGGACACGTGAGGGCTCCTGACAATGGGTAAGCATCAGTTAAAGATCACAGAATAAATACCACG
Source organism: Zapus hudsonius (assembly GCA_004024765.1). Taxonomy (NCBI): domain Eukaryota; kingdom Metazoa; phylum Chordata; class Mammalia; order Rodentia; family Dipodidae; genus Zapus; species Zapus hudsonius. The sequence goes on from PVHP010012521.1 coordinate 37,533, forward strand.
AGGCACAGAAAGCCACAACTTCACTTAGTTTTAGAGAGCAGCCAGCACTCACTCTCTCTCCTCCAGGCCCTGGATCTCTCCCTGGGTCTTTGCAGTGGGATCGAGACCCCTGTGCACCCAGCTCTGAAGCTCTGGTCCCAGACACACCCCCCTGCACCCCACGTTTCCCAGGAGTAGTGGGCGCTCAGCTCCTTTCCTGGTGGCCGAGGGAGGGGGGAGATGGGGCGCTCGGGCCCCCTCCCCGGGATGGGCCCTGTGTTAAAGTGGGGGGCTCCCCCCCAGGAGGGCGCATCCGGGGATGGGAAGCGGAGGGCCGTCAAGGTGTGTGGGGGGGTCCCTTCCGCTTCGGGGTGGGAGGGCGAACAGGCCGGCGGCGGGAAACACTCAGGAGAATCGAGGACTCATTGCGGGACGATGGGGTGACCCTGGACCCTCCCCCCCACTCGGGGCGGTCAGTCGGGCACGGACGGACGGAGGCCTCGGGGGTCCTGGGTGGGGGGGGGGATGAGCCGGATGCCGCTCGTGTCCTTCCACGCGTGGGGCCGGCTGGGAAGGGGATGGAGGAAGCCCCCCACCTCTCCAACCCCCCCCACAACCCGGGAGGCGGGAAAAAGGGCCCCGAGCGACCGGACGGGGCGGTGGCGCGGCCTGCTGGCACCCCAAAGCCGGCGGCAGCTCCGAGGGAGCCCGCGTGCGCGCCCCCGCCCCTCCCCACGCCGCCCGTCTCACCTGCACATGATCCGCCATCTTGCTCCATTCATGCTCGTCTCGGGCCCCCCTCCCCCCCCGGCGCGCACCTCGGGCCGGGGCCGCCGCCGCTACCGCCGCTGCCGCCGTCGCCGTCGCCGTCGCCGTCGTCGCCGCCGCGCCTGCGCGCTGGGCGCTCGTCGCGCGCGCTACGCTCGTGGCGTAGCGGCCGCGTTCGGGCCGCGCAGACTCCGTCGGGTTTGGAGAAGGCGCTGCGCGGCCGGGACGGAGGCGTCAGAGGCGCGCGCGCGCGCGGGAGCGGGACGTCAGCGGCCCGGGAGACGCGGAGAGGGAGGGACGGGGATGGGGGACGGCCGGGGCGGACGCGAAGGAGGGGAGCTGGCGAACAAAGCTTTGTTTACATGGGGTTTTAAAGGGGCCGCGCGCGTGGGAGGCGGAGCTGCTTTCCGCTCCCTGCGGCGGGCTTGGAGCCTCGGCACCCCGGCCATCGCTCTGACCACGTGTTGACACTGGGTGCCCCTCGGCCCCGTCACCCCGGAGAGGTGGCTACGACCTCCCCACCTGGGATACACCTGCTGTGCTCTAGGGGATTGCATTCGTGTTCGTTGTCCTTAGCCTTCTGATCTGGGGTTCACCAGCAACCCACCCCATAGTGTTATTCTTGTATTGTGTGTGTCTTTTCTTCTCCATTAAACAGTGGCTGCCTCCTTGAAGGGTCAGATGCTGGGAGAAAGGTGGTGGGTAGCACCCCCGGGCTCAGCCCATCCCACTTGGGTCGATGAGGTCAGTATCTGCACGCGGACGCCTATACCATCTTTTATTTTATTTTTTCCCCCTCTTAGGAATGATCTGTGCTAGATAATACCGGTTCTTGTTTTCCATCGGATTCTACTCTGGCTTCCATAAGGCCCCTAGATTAAATCTTACCAGGATTTCAACGACATTGGTTATTTTGTTTGCTCACAGGGTCAGATGGCAACGAGGGTGGCAGTGAGATTCACACCCTTTCTGTGGCGGAAGTAGTTGGCTGGGGTTCTGCATTCTTTGCAACCTTTGGGTTCCTCCTAGGGTGCCTTCCTGGTTCGTCAAGGTAGGACAGCTAAAAACTACATTACCCAGACTCCCCAGTAGCTGGGGTTCTGCCTGCAAGATTGGCTCACTCAAATGAGACTGACTCAGAAGATTTAAGGAAAGACAGAAGGAAGGCGGAGCTTTGGACTGTTGCTTCTGGCCGGATTAACTTTTAATTCTCTTTCAATTCTCTCTCATTTTATCTCTCTTCTTCCTCCTTCCTTTCCTCTCCCTCTTATCTCCCCCCTCCTCCTTCTTCTCCCTTTATCTTCCAGGGCCCCATTGTTAGTTCCGGTAGTGGACAGGGGTGGTGGAGTCAAGGACTTCCTGCCCTTGTGTTATATTATAGAAGTATATGCTTTGAGTCTCAGTTGCTGTGGTGGTCTTTGGATTCCTCACTTGACCTATTGGAGAGTCACACTTAAATCTCTTCCAGCCCCCCAAATACACCCTCTCCCAATACATTTGTTTCTCTCTTCTCCTCATGGTACTCTACCCAATCCATCCAGTTGCTCAAAGCAAACATCTAGGGGTTACCCCAGTTTGTCAGTCTCCTTAGGCCCCCACAGACAGTCCAGTTGAACCTGTTGAGAGTACTTTTGATACATACCCGACTCTGGCTTCTTTCAATTTCCGATGCAGATATCCTGGTCAAAGCCACCATGACCTTTCTCCTGGACTCTAGAATTCTATTCCTAATGAATAGAATAGTTTCCCAGCTTCCTATCTGACTCCTTCATAAGTCATTCTAAATACAGCTGCAGAATTAAAACCAAAGTAAAGATATTTATATTGTTGTCCTTAAACAGCTTCCTCTTACATCTAGAATCCAAATCCTTGCTGTTACCCAGGGCCTCATGGTCTGACTTCATCTCTTCTGTGTCCCCTCTTGCTCTGGTCACTCTGTCCTTGCAGTTGTAATCATCGTGTTTCCTTTCAGAAGGCTTCTGGAACTGAGTGATCTCTTTTCTTAATAAAGCAGTGCCCCTTCTCAGGGAATGCATTCTAAGATCCCGTGTGAATGCCTGAAACGAAATAATACCAAACTCTGTATGCTATGTTTCCTCATACATACCTGTAATAAACTTTATAAAGTAGGCACTAAGAGATTAACAACAATAAGTAGTAAAATACAATAACTAAAGTATAGCATTGCGTGTTACTTACAAATTATTTCTGGAATGTTCCATTTAGTATATTTTAGGCCATACTACTGAAACCATAGATAATTGAGGACCATCATGTGTATTTAATGGAGAAAGGGCAGGGGGATAGGAATGAACTCAATGGCTGGTATTGTCATCCATCCCCTTCACAGCCAGGAACCACTGGGGGTAGGGGAGGCAAGGACCAGCTCTGTCAGAATCCATGCTCACTTATGAGGCCTAATCCTTCATCCCTCTCAGGCCCATGCCATCTGCCTTCCACTTTATACCTCCTTTCCTATCGTGTGCCCACAGCTGCCCATTGTCCCCACTGAGAACATTCTTTGGGACTAGCTAACCCCAAACCTGCCCATGGAGTCACATGAGGCATCTTACCTTCTTTCCTCTGTTGCTCTCAAAAGAAGAAGAAGAAAGGAAGAAAAGGAGGAGGAGAAGGAAGAAGAAAAGATCACTAGTCCTAATTCTAAGATAGGCGTGATGGCTCATGCCTTTAATCCCAGCATTTAGGAAGCAGAGGTAGGAGGATCTCTGTGAGACTGGGGCCTCCTTGGGTTACAGAGCGCATTCCAGGTCAGCCTGGGCTACAGTGAGACCCTGTCTCAAAAAAAAAAAAAAAAAGATGACTGTGGTTTTCCCTAACTCCTGCTAGGAAAGGTCCCAGAGGCTTATAATTGAAGCACACATGGTGTTTGGGATGTCTCTTCAAGGGTCACCTGTGCCATACTGAACCACTGAGACCTTTCTCTGCCATACTTCTTCCCATTGGCACCTGAAGAGCCTAAGGTCTGCGGATCTTCTGCACCACTGTTGTGTCTGGGAGCAATGTCTCAATTCCTGCTCGCTGGCTCCCAGATGCTACACAGAAGGTACTGATGGTAGTGCTTACACTTCAGAATCCTTAGTCTTGCTAGGTGAAGTTGAACTTCACAGCTGTGCTGCTCTCAGCATGCTCTACTTATTTCTCCAGCTTCCACAGGCCAGGGATGGGATGAGAGTGGATTCACTTAGGCTCAGGACTCCCAATTTTTAACAGTTTTTAAGAAATCTGGTAATGTTGTACACCCTCTCTGTGGTTTATGAGTGGAATGTGTCTGATTTACCTGCTAGTCTCTCAGGGCTGGCATCTGACCCACCCTATTAGAATCTATACTTTAGTTTTTTGAGATAGGAGCTTGCTGTGTACCTCTGCTTGACCTAGAACTTGCTAGGAAAACCAGACCGGCTTGGAATTTGTGGTAATTTTCTGCTTCTGCCTCTTGAGTGCTGGAATTATCTATACATTAAAGTTTGAAGGAATGGCTTTGACAACACCCAAGATAACTCTAAACATCTTCTCACCCGACCAGGCAAAGACCACCCTGGTTCCCAGTAGAGTGAACTCTCAAGCCCAGTGTTCTAAACTGTTGTCATGACTGAATGTGGGGGAGGAGGGGTCATGGAATATTTGGCAGTAGTAAAAGCTTTATAAACATGCAATGACCAAAAAATTCAAAATCAAATGCATAATGAATCTAAGATCTTGGCAACCCCTGCCCATATGCAGCTTTGTTGCAGCCTTGGCTTTGAGCACACATATGTACTTTGTAATGCATATCCCGTCAAGCTAGGCAACCCCAGTCAAAGCTGCCTGAAATACATAAGCTCAAATTTCAGACTATGTCATGTTATGAATTGAAGTGTTTTTATTATACAAAGTTTTTTGCTTTTTTTCAATAATTAAACATAATGGTTTAATTAATTATAGAAAACAAGACAGTATTTTTCTATCATTCTTTAAGATGTAAGCATCAAATTAGATTATTGGATTGGATTGTGTTAAAATGCTTTATTTATTTTTTATTTAGTTTTTTTTTTTTCAAGGCAGAGTCTCCAGGTAGCCCATGCTGACCTGGAACTCACTCTGTAATTCAGACTGTCCTCAAACTCTCAAGGATCCTCCTACCTCAGCCTCCAGAGTACGGTGATTAAAGGTGTGTGCCATCACCATGCCCAGTCCAAAACGTTTAATTTTAAAAAATGCTAGGGCTGGAAAGATGGCTTAGTGTTTAAAGTGTTCACCTACAAAGCAGAAGAACCCGAGTTTGATTCCCCAGTACCCACGTAAAGTCAGATGCACAAGGTGGCACATGAGTCTGGAGTTCATTTGCAGTGGCTAGAGACCCTGACATGCCCATTCTTGCTCTCTCTGCCCCTTTCATACTCATAGCCACTTCCCACAACACTCACAGTTCTCCTTTGGCCTTTGATGCAGTCTGCCCAAACCCTGCAAGCAGGGCTGAGGGCAATGATGTTGAGTGTCA